>OY987334.1:23989762-24171308 GCA_963920685.1 Polydrusus tereticollis
GATAAATTCAAAGTCTTCTGGTGTTTTTGGCCATTGTATCCATTTACTTTTCATACCAACCACCACATATAAAAATGCATTTACCAAATTCATTACAGTGGAACTTACTATATTGAATCTATCTCCAATTGAAAGAAGAGTTTCTTGTGATGAGATGTATCGAAGAAAAACTAGCAAAGACTTTTCTGGTTCGACAGGATATCTCCCACCAGTATATTTTTTTCCTAATAATATTAGAAACATCTCTATCAAGAATTTCATTCAGGAGTGCTTTAAACGTTTTTGTTTTCATTCGAAATAACTAAAAGAATACTATTTCATTATATTTATCAATCCACACAGTATAATCCATTAATGGCCTCTTGTGGGACTCCCTCAATATTGTCAACAAAATGGCGGCACCCATAAGTTTAATCAACTTTCACATGACTCGACCACTGCGCGCCATCAAGAGTCTAACCCACTGTACGCTCACGGTCAAGAACAGTTTAAACAATAATCAGCACTTTCTGTGTATAAAAACCGGAGCGTACGATGGGTAAGGCACCTTCGTCTTTCCGACTTGGTCACCTCCCATACCCTCAGGAGTGCTATAGAATGAACGATCTAAGCCCCTCTCCTGATTCCTTCCTTTAAAAGAACACCCCTCAGGAGTGCTATAGAACGAACGATCTAAGCCCCTCTCCTGAGTCCTTCCTTTAAAAGAACACCCCTCAAGAGCGCTATAGAACGAACGATCTAAGCCCCTCTCCTGAGTCCCTACTGTGAACCTACTATCCTAGTTAACATCCCCTAGTAGGACCCAGTTACGTCCCCCAAAAAAGGTCCCCCGGAACATGCAAAGCGGTCTCTGGGCTACTGGGTAAATTATTGTAAAATACTTATTTTTAATAAAAGGGTACTTTGTTTTTTAGACGAGCGTCTTATTTCCTACTCCAAGACCCCTCTAGGACCAAAACGGCACTAAGTCGTGACAATATAAAATAGAGAGGTAGTTTATACGCTTCTCGCATAAAAAGAATTATTATTTGATGATTGCCATCAAATATAAAGGCTTCAGACAGATATAGAAATTGGTACAACAGTAATGACATTTTTCTGCTTTACTTTATTAAATATAAAAAGGTAAACTCCAAAACAGATCTAAGACAAGAGATAGACAAATCACAATAACCTCACTTTTGGTCACACCGGTTAACCGCATATTTTACAGAAGTCATTTTGGCGCTCACTTGGAACTCCGGATAAAGGAGTTAAAGAGAGGGAAATTTTTTAGAGTGGGGTAGTAACCGCACCGATTATAGGCGGTTGTTAACGATATGTCGCTAAAAATTGCTTTAACTATAGTCACTTTATTATTGTCTGACTATAGTCAAATACTACTAACTAACCTGACTATAGTCATTTATTATCTGACTATAGTAATTTACTATCTGACTATAGTCATTTTTTATTTGACTATAGTCATTTATAAAAAAAAAACAGCTGGCCCCTCAGCGCTTCCGTAGGATGACGATCGCATCGACGACTTAAAACTTAGATTTTTCACCACACACACGCAGTTATCCGTCAGTTCTGCGAAACTGCAGGCTCAAACCGGCCGGCGGCCTGTGTGTGTGTGTCGCCATGTAGCCGGCAGACCGCTGACCGTCCGGTAGAAAACGGCCGGCGACCTGCAAGTGAATGGGCAGCATAAAAAGGATGATTCACATTATCAGACATGCAACGACACGGCAAGGACCGACAAAGACTGATAGTTGCGGCAGCAATTCACCTTATACGATAGGTATTCGACATCTCGACGGGTTGTTTGTGATAAATTAGTTTTTGCTAAACAAAATTAGAAGCGTAGTGCTGCAAAGTGAGCAACGCTCGTGTGTCATGTTTAGAAATTTTACCAATAAAAATCTAGCTATAATGGCTGTATTGCTTGATGAAGATGACGAAGCCGTAAAGAAGAAACAAAAACGATTATGGGTGCATAAAATGTTACAAAAACGTAAAACTGAAGGAGAATATCATACTTTATATAAAGAACTGGTAGACGACGAAAGAAAATTTTACCAATATTTCCGAATGTCACAGTATCAATTTTATTATTTGCTAGATAAAATATCTATTGACATAAAAAAAGAAAATACTACTTTTCGAGAGGCTATATCTCCTAGAGAAAAACTTGCAGTATGTCTAAGGTATGTATGAACTATATTTATTATAAGATAAACATATTACATTTCATCATCTTCGTCACTCATCCCAATTTGCTACGAAGCTTGTCCATAAAACCCAGCACCACATGAAAAAGTATTTTCTTGAAATTTGCCATGTTGTGACTGGTAATTAGGGCCTGATAGGTCAGTGTAAGTTTTTTGGGTAGAGTTTTGAAAGTGAAGATTATGTGTTGTTACTTCGGACTGACGATGGCGCAGCGATTGATTGCTTTGTTGAATTTGGTGTGTGAGAGAAGCTGGATTTTCCATCACATTGTCCACATTGATATTTCGAGCCTGGGACTGAGTCGACGCTCTGTTTCCAGTTTCTGATATGGAGAGAATTTTTTCCTCTTCGATGAACGAAATGATTTCAAAAACTTTTGTTTTGGCTTTGTACTGGTTAATCTTTGAAAATGATTTGACTGTGTCTGCCATAGAAGAAAAGAATTTATCAATCGATTCTACCTCTTTGTTTTTTATGATATATTCCATTAAAACTGCTGTGGCATTTGGATGCTGCGCATTTTTTTTTGGTGGGAATATTTGGCTTTTTGTTGAATTTTGGTGTTACATGTTGCGTTGTTTGAGAACTTTCAGCTCTGTGTGACACTTGTGGAGGTGTCTCTGATGCATGCTGCGTTTCTTCAACAGTTCCAGGTGTTCTCGAGTTGGTATCCAATGAGTCATCATATGCTAAGTCCATAGATTCCGAATTTGCTTCAGTACTTTCTTCATCATTTTGAACAATATTTGCACAGTTTGTAACAGTTTCTCGTTCCTGAAAATATGGATTTAAAAACTGCATCTGTTCTTCGTACTTCCATTTGCGGATTTTTGTAGCTGATTGGCCACTTTTGGTATCTTTTCTTTTCTTAATCGACCTTCGAAATGAATCTCTTAGGTTAATCCAAGTTTTTTTGCAACATTGCCCTAAAAAAAATAAAACTAGAATTAGTATTGTATAAATATTAAAATAATAGATATTAATTGTATATATATTTGTAGGTTTTTGGCAACAGGAGATTGCTATAGAACCATAGCTACCAGCTATCGCCTAGGACATTCTACTGTCAAGCATATTGTGGACGAAGTATGTACAGCAATTATTAACAGATTAAAATCTGAAGTAATGCCATGTCCAAGTGAAGACCAGTGGAAAGTTATAGCTTCTGATTTTTGGCTTCTATGGAACTTCCCAAATTGCATAGGGGCCATCGACGGAAAGTATGTTGTTATTGAATGTCCAGCTAATAGCGAATCTCAGTTTTTTAACTATAAGAAAACTTTTTCCATTGTACTGCTGGCTTTGGTCAATGCCCATTATCAGTTTATTGCTGTAGACATAGGAGCCTATGGTAAAAATAGTGATGGTGGTATTTTTGCTCATTCACAGCTGGGAAAAAACTTGGAAAATAGAAGGTGTAGCATACCAAACGAAACTAATTTACCCAATACGAACACTCCAGCACCATATGTTATTATAGGCGATGAGGCATTTCCTCTTAAAACCTATTTATTAAGACCATTTCCAGGATCTCATCTGGATAATCCAAAAAAAAACATATAACTATAGGCTTTCACGTGCAAGAAATGTAGTTGTTATATTAAGTCAAAAGTTCAGGATTTACCAGCGAAGGTTAAAGTTACATCCAAAAAATGCCGACATAATTATCTTTGCGACATGTATTTTACATAATTTTATCAAAGATCGTCCAGAAAATATAAATACTGTAACAGAATCTCATACTGTAACAAGTAGTAATTTGACAAATATTCCGAAACAAGGAGGTAGTGCGTCTGCATCTGCATTTGAAGTTCGAGAAAAATATAAAAATTACTTTTCGTCCGAAAGCGGCCGTGTTGAATGGCAGGACAAAGTTTTTTCAGTGTAACATCCTTTTCATTATACTTATATGTATACATAAATAGAAATAAAAGTAGATAAGCTTACCTGTCTGTTCTAATTTTTCTCCTATTTTTGCCCATATTGCTTCTTTTCTGTTGTTGTCACTATACTTATTATGTGACATGTCGTACAGTTCCGGATATTCACGAGCAAATTCAATTAATTTTTTATTATCCATTTTGTTATATAAATACAAATCCACAAACTTCACTGAAGTATCGCAAAAATCCAAATAACTGTTCACACTATCCAGCAAGTACGCGTCACCTACAGGCACAGACACGAAAAACATTCTTGCCAAGAATGTCGGTCCGCTCCGTCGCTGCCTTTACGTGTCGTTGCCGCGTCGTTGTCGGTTAGTGTGTACATCAATATTTATTTATCTAAAAATAATGGTTTGTCGTGTCTTTGTCGGTCCTTGCCGTGTCGTTGCATGTCTGATAATGTGAATCATCCTTAACTCTAGCCGTTCCTGTTGGAGGAAGTCGGTCACCGCCCTCAGCATTGACATTGGAGAAGGCGGTAAATTGAGTATCTCGTGCCATGCCGTGACGTAACTAATAACGTGACGTCATTGTTTGACAGTGAACTGGATTTCTTCTAACCTCAAACTTCATAGATGCTAGACCTCTTATATGTTTTGTGGATGCTAGTTTGTTTTTGAATTTTAAAATAAAAAGAAATCGTGAAAAGCTATAGTTCAATAGTACAAAATTCGACTAATAAAGGAGGTGGTTTATGCATACCATGTAATGTGCATGTTTCAAATGTATGACTCTGGTTGAAACCAAATGGACAGGGACCAATTATTATAAATTAACTTAAACGTTGCATGCCTATAATATGCAAATCACTTGCAATAATAAATTAAGGTCTTAATTGGCCCGCATTTAGGCAGTCAAACTGAACGATCAAACATTTATTTTATTATTTTAAATAGACGCAAATATCTTATTCGGGAGATACTTATTTACTTAAGGAAGAAAAATAAAATGGTTTAAGCCTTCTTGGGACGTAACCCTAATTGATTAAAAGCTGGGATTGACTTTTTGGTATATTTTATATTTTTGGAGATAAAACGGAAACCTGTTGGTAATAAAATAAAAAAAAATCATAGTTAACACTATTATTTATTAAAATAAATAATATTTATATCTGATTTAAAATTTAATAAAATATAACAAACCGTGCCAACTGCAATACCTACTGTCAAGAAATAAGTTAACATACCTACTCCTATAAAACATAGCATATTTTATAACAAATACTGGGATATAATAATAATAATAATAATAAGTTTATTTCAAATAGTTACAATATAATAAACATGTTAATATGATATTCTTGAATAAACTTATTCATAAATTCCCCAGAAGACGTGCTTGTTAGGGGCAAATTTTATTTATTTAAAATTATAAATATTTAAGAATATTTCTATAAAAAGTTGTAAGTATTCAATAAACGCTACTTTCTTGATGATAGATTATTAAATTTCTGAAAAGGATTAATTATATAATTGATTCACAATAATATTAAATAGCATTAATTGGTTATAGCATTTCCAAAAATATTTTTAAAGCGTTTGTTTCCAATACAAATGTTTTTATAAGGAACAAAAATAAAATCCTGACAAAAACAACTATATTATATAATCCTGCCTGGCTATAACGAACTTGTATACACACATGTATATGTGGTACTAGGACTCTAAATAGTGGGTGGAACTTATTAGAGAAGTATTTGGTAAAAATGGTATAATAAACAATAAGTAATATGATGCATTACAATTGGTTGGGATAAGGGTTTCATTTTTTTAAGCGAGAGGTCTGAAAATTTTCCTCCAAGTGAGCTTCTGCAAATTCCTGCAAGCTTGCAAAAGATCAATAAAGTCAGAAAAAACAACTAATACATACTACGTACAAAACACCATAAAGGGCTTAAAGATCATTTGCCAAGTGCAGTTTACATAACGGTGTACTTGGGAAATCTCTGCCCATTCGAGTTTCCACAAACAACTCATTTAAATCACAATAGTTTATCTTTTCTTTTCTCTTATTTTAAAATGGCAAGCCTAGCACCCAAAGCTTGTTACTTTATAGTGACTTCCACTGCAGTAAGTTATCTCACTTATTATTTACTTTATTACAAAAAAGTGCATAATTATAGTTTGACATAAGTTTTGTTTTGGAGGGTCTAGCCTGGCAACTTACTCTTTTGGTTAGACTGTTCCTTCTTTCTGAGAGAAAACTTAATTTTTAAACGTTTACTAGTTTCTTCTATTTTTATCAACTCAACTTAACCAATTTATAATCATCTTGTATGGATCCGCTTATGCTTTCTTGCTATTTGATTATTAAAGGAAAATAGAAAAAACTATTCTTGTTTCATTTAAATAGTTTAGAACCCCGTAACCAATTTTCTTAAGATTATTAATTAAATTAATCAACTTTATTAAATTTATAAAATTGTAAGCTATGTCCCAACGTTACAATTATGACAATTATTTTACAAAGTAGAAATATTAAGCTACTAAAAGAATTAAAGCTGGCAACTAAAAAGTAATAGGATCCCTATAGTATTGTAGGTTGAAACAATGAAATGTATTTTAGACAAAGAGTATTCATGATCTCACATCTGTCATTAAAATTAAGCCACATATATTAGTTTTCCTCTACCTCGCTTAGAGATAGGAGTTTCCCTTTGAAAGTGTTCAATTTGACCCACCCTGTACATACACAGTAGTTCCTTTTTCGTTTTAAATACATGCCTATACGTTTATTTACTAGTTGTCAAGAGTAAGTATACCTATTTAGACCACAAATTAATAATAAACATTTTAGGTGAAACACAAATAATATTGTTTATCATTCTAAAAAATAAAAACAATACCCTTGATTGAAAAAGTTAAATTAACTGTTCCGTCACTTTTTTGGTTTTATATCAAACTACTTATTTTGAAACAAATTAGTGGCGTAACCTTTTATTATGTATACTAATGGTCATTTTCTGGCTTACAAGATACAATAATATCATTATTAAGCATCTCATTTATAATGCTTTTTTCTTTCATTGCCCCCTTGCTCATATGCGTATTAGTAGTTTTTCGTTTTTTTGTAGAAAAAAATTGCCACGCTCTATTTATTGAATACGGTAAGAGATGGAAGTCGGGAACACTCGGCAGCTGCAGTCGGGAGTGGTCGTGCGGTTAAAGTTAAAGAAAATGAAAGAATAATAAGGGCGCCAGTAACCTTTTGTAATGCCGCTTGTTCCTGTTACAGAGTTCAATATTCGGTTACAAAATATTTCTAAATAAACTTACCACCAGAGCCTCAGCAGAATATAATCGACCGTTTACTTAAAAGAGAGTAATGCAAAGAAAAGAGAGAAAAGAAACAACCTATATTTCCATTGTAAATGACACGGTTTATTAAAAATAAATGGGATTTATTCTTCTTTTGGATGTCCTTTATAATATAAGAGAAAGAAAAAAAAAAACGCTACTTACTAAACATCACAATAAATTACACCGCCTTACTCACGTAAGTAAATATAGCTCGAAATTGTATAGTCTAGAGTCACGACCGCTTGTGATCACAATGGGCTTACACGTGCGACTAAATATCACTAACCTTATAAGTATTCACTAATTTAATTAAATGCCGTACCAATGTGTAATAATTGATTGAAAGGCAAATAAAATTATGTTTAGTGGTATCGCCCCTCATGCAACGATGCACAAACGCATATAACTATAAACAGAAGCAGTAAGTAGAATGATTATTGATCGACAGGTAAGTAATATTATATTTAGTGGTATCGTTCCTTATGCAACGATGCACAAACGCATGCGACTATAAACAGAAGCAGTACGTATAAATGATTATTGACTGACAGGTAAGCAATATTATATTTAGTGGCATCGCTCCTTATGCATCAATGCACAAATGCATGCAACTATAAACAGAAGCAGTAAATAAAATGATTATTGATCGACAGGTAAGTAATATTATATTTAGTGGTATCGCTCCTTATGCAACGATGCACAAACGCATGCGACTATAAACAGAAGCAGTACGTATAAATGATTATTGACTGACAGTAAGTAAAATTATATTTAGTGGTATCGCTCCTTATGCATCAATGCACAAATGCATGCAACTATAAATCACTCATCGCCATAAAATCATAAAACTTCATACTAATCTAATTTTAGGCCACGGCTATTTTAAATACGTAAAAAGTGTATATTATATATAATAATCTACAAGTATGAATTAAATATATCAGTTCTGAAAAGGGTGTCTTTTAGTCGGAGGGCACGAAAGGCAAGAACTCGAACCTATACCTCCTAAGCGTACAAACTCCAGTAGCTAAAGTTTCAACATAAATGCATACAAAACCAATTTACAATAGAACTAAAGAAAAAAAGGAAAACCGGGTCAAAATGCACAATAGGGATTAAATCATTAGCCACTATCACTAATATAATTAGTCCCAGGTCGAGAAAAATAATTCAGTAAAAAAAATGTTACTTGATAGGTTACCCCGTTGAGTAAACCTATTATCCCAATTATCCTCCAAGTATCTCAGATCTCACATTCCAAGACTCCCAGGCTCCTAAACTTGATCCAGTCGAACTATAAAGTCATGGGGCGTCCGTAGAACCTGCCTGCAGGGACCTGCCCTACAAAGGAATCATGTTTCTCAGAGTAGGCTTAATTTTGAAGAAAAAAACTTGATTTAATTTTGGCATTAGGGTTTAACAGTTTTATTTATAGTGTTTTATCTTACTTTATTTTACTGCCGCTTTATTGCAATAGAAAATTATTGAGCTCTTGAGAGAATAATACAGGGCGTACTAAAGCTATTGATTTATAAAGGGTGATAAAAAAATAAAGAATTAAATTGCCTGTAAATAAAATGTGAGTTGATCATATGGGCTTAAACAAAGTTGGATAAAAGAACTACTTACACTTATATGGTGGAATGTGGCATATAAGGTGCAATGGCCATGTGACCCCAATCAACCCTAAGCCGTCTTTTGAGTATTGGACTAGGACAATTTCCAATAAATAAACTCTGGAACAGAGGAATATCCTCAATTAGCTGAATTCAAGGGTTACCCACAGAAAATATCGAGAATTTAATTTAAACAATCTTGTTACAAAATGGTTGAACTGACTTACTTTTAGTTCGACTAGGCCTCGGTACGTTCCATTTACCAATCCAACTCCAAGGTTGCTGCTTGACCCTGTGTATACACCAAATACGGCACAACGAAAACAGGCGACAATTATTTTTATCCTCGAAGGCAAATTACATCCCCTAACGGTTAGAGAAAGTCTACAAGACCTCAACACTTGCCCCGAGGTGGAAACGACCGCTTTCTTCTAGGAATCACCAAAAAAAGGCGCGAGAAACCTGCCCACCCGTCAGTTTTTCTTTGACAGCAGAATGACGTAGGCGTAGGAAGATACATTATTTACTAGTAAGACAATTCACTACTACCTATATTTTACAATTTCCCGGGACACACAACCTGCGAAATCCCAAGTTTTACATTTTCTGAGAAATAATTTTAACCTTAAAACAAAAAAAATTAACAACAAATATTCAACTTGAATGGGTACTATTTTTCGCTCCGGCATGCAATCCTGACACACAGAACGCAGGATTCATATCAGGTGGTACTGCGACCCGAATGCAGCACCGAAGGTTCTCGGATTCAGTCATCCACCCATCCTCTGGCAGAACGCCGTCCAGGAGTGCACCGAAAACCGATACCGCGTAAAACGTATTTTTTAAAATTGCAAAAATGGGCTTAGAGGTTTTTTTTTTATAAATGAATTGGCCAATTTCCCATTCTAAATTTCAATAAGACAATTTCTTTAAAAGAAATCCTAAATCGCCTAATATTATAACAAAACATTAGCTTACTTATCAGACAGAACAAATTACAAGGATAGTATAATTTTAAACCGTTACAAAATGTTTTTTGTTTTATTATGTTTTTATTTCCTGGTTCTTTCTGTATTTGAGAATTATTGTCTATATTAAATTTATGTAAAGGAATATTGCTGACAGCTGTAGCAGTCGTTATGTGATGAAGAATTGATGTTAGTTGTTCCTTAGATAAGTCTTCAGAATTGATATTTTGTAAAACAGAATATAGTTTTGTTTTAATTTGTTCTTTCAGCTTATCATTATCGGATTTATGAGATATATGAGAAACAAGCTTCTGTACTTCACCTGACATATCTACAGACTGTGATGAACATCCTGGTTGTTTTTCATTATCTTGTAAAGCCACAAAATGAACATGTTTACAAATTGTGCTTCTTATTAAAAAATCAATAGAGCTACATGTATATGAATGTATACAAATGTCACAAAAAGTACATTTAATAGAACAGCAGCTTACAGTACTTCTTTCTACAATGTATTGATCATTTTGCTGATTTTTTAATGTAAATACATTATTATTGTAAGACACAATAAAAGTGCTAACTAAAGCAGATCTATGTATTGAAGTTATATAACTCTCAACAGATTTGCCTTTTTTAAATTTTATTATCCTTTCTATAGTCTTATCTCTTAAAAATATTAATCACTGGTGGATACTCTTATCTAATCTCTTGATTTTTTTACCATCCAAGTAGCAGTATTTTAAAACTCTATGAAAATTTTCAATGCTCATATTGGTATTTACCCCACAACCTTTTCTGTAACAATAGGCCCATTCTTTAAAATTATTAGCATAATATTTTTTAAAATATATTCCAAAATTATACGTGTCTGAGTCATTTAAAATCTTACCAAAAAATTATTTAGACTATTTAAAAATACTTCCGGATCTAAAATATATTGCAGTTCCTTTACCATTTTGTATGTATAAGACTTTTTTTTTAAATCGACCGGAAAGCAACCACTTTCTACTCAATTTTTTAACCGGAAAATGTCATTTTATCGGTCTAGACCAGAAAGTCATAAAAGAGGGACCGGTAAAGTACTTTACCGGTCCCTCTTTTTACTTTACCGGGCCCTTTTTTTACATTCCGATCAATATTTGAGAAAACGAACCAAACCCATAATAAGTAGGCTTTGACTTGATTGTTTCTTTCATGGCGTTTCATGGCAACGAACTGTCAAATTTGATACTGCTTATTAAAAATTGTGTTTAAAAGTTAAAAGTTAGATTATATTATGGAAATGAATGTGGACGAAGGTGAAATTCCTCTTGAAATAACTGAAGCGGCTGCTAGAGCTACTCACGATTTGTTGCCGCATAAGTCCAGGGACAAGTATGAAAAAACGTTTGCCGTTTTCAAATGTTGGTGTAAAGAAAAAAATGTCAGAAATATTTCTGAGGATGTTTTGTTAGCCTATTTTGCTGAAAAATCCGAAAAATTAAAATCATCTACATTGTGGAGTGTGTACTCGATGATTAAATTGATGTTAAATTTAAAAGAAAATTTGGATATAACGTACAAAATTGTACTTTTAACATAACAGTTCAAAAATAGATATTATTAATTATTAGAATAATTCTAATTTTAATTATTTATTAAGTACCTATTATCAAATAATATTTATTATAACTATTATAAATAAAAAAAATTCCTGACTATAGAGTTTTCAATCTGTTTAAAACTATATTAATGTAGTAAGCCATTATCTAAATTTTCTTGTACGCCACTGGTCTTGCGTCGATTTAAAAAAAAATATTGTACGTTACACAACCGGAAAGTACGTTTACAGGACTCGCAGGCTTCCAGGACTCGCCTAGCGGCTCGCCCTGGAAATTGCCTGCTTCGTCCTGTAAAATAGTACTTTCCGGTCTTGTAACGTAATATACTATTTATCTGGATCATTGATTTTGTTAAGGTTAACCTGCCAGGCCCTATCCACATACCAAGCACACAATAAACGGTTTAATGGAGGTACCATTACACTACACCAACCATTAAAAAATGTATCTGTTATGTCCGACATAAACACTTTTGTATTAATAACACCTACACATTCTTTAATTTTTTCAAACAATAGTTTGTACATAAAAGTATCTTTTCTGTTTGAAAACATGAACGCAGTTGGAAACCCATTAACAAATTCATCTTTTACAGGGTTGTTAATTCAAAATCATATGAATTAAGCCCATGAGTCCCATCAATTGCAATTATTTTTATACCCTGCTGTTTTTAAAACAATATTGAAGGTGATTCCTCAGATGCAAGACACTCTGACACCCACATATGAATACTTGTTGCGTCATCTTTGTGTCTACAGTCATCCTTCAAATCAATACCGTAACATTTTTTAATATTCTTGATATCTTCTCGAGTAGTCAAGTCAAATATCTTCTTCAAGTCTTCACCTATATTGTCCCGAACATTTTCAAGAATTCTTGAAAAAAAACGTGTATTAGAAAATATCTAACAGAAATAGGTATGCCTGGATAATATACACTCTCTATACCTAATTAACTTAAAAACAAAAAAAAATCTCAAACCCTCTCACCAAAAATCTATTATAAAATTACAGACTGTGGGGAGTGCCTAGAATGTGTAAAATATTCAGGTATGTATCACTAAGTAGTAAATGAACATTCTACAGATAGGTACATCTCAAATATTAGAGATTTATAGCGTCTTACCCAAAAGGGGTAAATCCTCTACCACTCAATAATTCCAATATAAATAGCTGCCACCATTTACCCATTGCTTCTTATCTTAACAATTATTATTTATGCTCAAAGCAATTAGATATACTAAGTATCAACACTTTTAGCAGAAAGCAAATAGCAATAAAATAGCTATTGGCTTTAAACTATTTTACAAAACAAAACCAAACAAGCTAGTGTACACCAAGGTTTTTAAAACGTAATACAAACTTACATATAAGTTTCTTTCATTGTGGGTTATTATTTCAAATGCTGTAAAAAATTATGCAAAATTAAGAATTATTACAAAACACAACAATTTTTCTATAGATGTTTTCTGAAAACTATTATGTATTAACCTAAATATTCACCTTTTTGGTGGAACTCCCAAAATAAGTTTAGATGCTATGGCATCTTTGTCTTCTTGCGATAATTGTAAATGTTGGATGTCTTGACCATGACCATAATGACTTTTAAAATAAGAAACTTGGCATACCCCATTTTTGTTTTTTTTTACAATGATTTGGCTAGTACAGGAATATAGCATTTTGCATGACCCTTGAGAGTTAAGTGCTCTTTCAGGATTCTCCTTTAGCGAATACTTTTGTGAGGACCTGATACATTCAAAATAAAGTCTTTCAATTTCATCAACACGATTTATCCCTCTAACTTTGCAGTACTGGATATTATTTTCCTTTTCTTCCTGCACAAGCCAAGTACTAAAATCTAAAAAAAATGGTATTTATGTAAACTATCCATAAGGTTAACAACTCTATTACACAAGGTACCTGAAATGTTTTTAAATTCCAAATTCACGGATTCTGTGCTGTGTTCATGTTTTTTTTTAGATGCAAGCGCAAGTCGTTATTAAAGTTAAAATACAAGTTGCACTCGAAGCAAATGTATCTTTTGGGCACTGCATATTCAGTATAATGATGACCCATTTGTTTATGTGCAGGGACATTTTTTTAAGTGTCTCACCCGATTGGCGATTTTCCTGCTGACTATCATAAAAAACAAATTACATATTTTTGAATGATTTTCGATAAGGAAGCCGAATTTAATGTCAAAAAATACATGGATTTACAAATTTGACAGATGAGACGCCATTATAAATTTTCTTAAATAGCAACCCACATAAATAATAACCACACGATTGGATTGCATTTGGCGATCCGATTCTAAAACTATATTCGATGGCCTAGCGGACAAATGTGTTAAGTGCTTATTTTGATAAAATGGGCTAATTGGTGCATCAGAATCACTAAAAAATCTATTTTGTATGCCCACATATGTGCTAACTAAAATCCGATAAAATATACCCTGTAGCGCCATCTTTCGAATGGAATAAGTACCTCGTGCAAGCAGATCTCTACTTCATATGTGCTAAGGGCAATTAGCACATTTGTAGTTCAAACTTCCTACTCATATATTGGTTTAAGTGATTACTTAGCACAATTGTCGTACTAAAACGTTACCAAGAAGTGAGGTTAATTAACCGTTGTATAAATATAATATGTGCATGCTTTTCTTATTTGGCAACAATGAGTTCCAGAAGCTTTCAAATATTAAAAAATGCCTTAGGAATCATAGATGAAACATCACATTTAACGCAAGGTAAGTTTTGGTACGTTAAAAATATATTATAGGCTCTTTTTAAAGTAAAAATTAAAAGGCCCGTTAGGAAATACTTACTTACCTAGTTAACTACTATTGCTATAGTATAATAATAATATATTATGATAATAAAATGTTTTTAGAATATTTACTTATACATTTATAAACTTTAATAGTATTTAAATATAAAATGTAATAAAATAAAAATAAACATCTGAAGATGAACTAGTTTAGAGGTTAAGTTAACTAAGTTAGTTCGTTAAAATATTTTATCAATAATTTTGGGGATAATGCAGAATTTTTATAAATTTGGTATTATGTTTAAATTAATAGATAAGGTTGTAATTGTATCATTTCCAAGGTATTTGTTTTATTGCTGTGTGTATTTTAGGAACCACCGATAAGAAAATTTCGAAAATAAAGATTCTGTCTCAGCGGGTTATTCCACCAGCTAAAAACCAAATCGCAACGTTACCACGTTTGTTAAGCACTAAATCTATTGACTGTGGTAAGTCTCTTTTTAAATGTGCACAGCAGAGCGTATGCACGCCGCTTCTTTTTAAAAATTGAAATGAAATCTAATAATACTAATTTTAATTTCTTCATTTTTAGATATCGGTCATAAATTTCAAGAAAATGCTCCTGAACCTATACGCAATTCAGGGTCTCGGAACTTAGATATTAGTGTATGTAGCGAAGATAACAACCAGGATATTTCAAACAAGTATAAAGTTGAAGTGAAAAAATCAAGAATCGCAACGGGCTTTGGATTTTCGGATGCGATTCTTTCTCATTTAAGGGCCAAAAATACGGAACCTTTAACTACGTTAGACACCTATATTGATCAGGATAATCAAGTTAGAATAAATAAGAAAGCATCAAATCCTGGCGACATTGATGTCATTGTTCAGAGTACCAGTAAAACTGAAAATCAAAAATTTACCAGTTCCGATATTCCTATGGAAGAAGATGATCCCTTTGAAAAATCTTCTAGCTCTTATGAACCCTCAGAGAGTTCGACAGAAACAGAAAGTGAAGATAACGAACAAGCAAAAAACAAAAAAAATCGTAAATGTGCACAACTAAAAGAAAAGGGCAAAAGGAAAGTAACAGATACAAAAAAAGAAGAAAAAACAGAAGTTAAAAGATCAAGACGTAGAAAAGGAAACAAAGATATGTGGAAACAAACAATTAATAAAAAACTTCGACTAAGTGGGAAAATATATGTAAATCGGAGTGGGAAAGAGGTGCCAGAAAAAATACCTCAAACCGTAAATTGCAGTAAGTGTCGATTTAAATGCGAAGAAAATATATCTAAACCGCAACGAGAACAGCTGTGCTTAGAATATTACAGTCTGGCAGATGACACACAACAGAAAATGTATTTGTCCAGTCTAATGCAAAGTGTACCTGTTGCCAAAAAAAAAGTAACCCCAAAACAAAAAATAGGGAAGCTTCTAGAATTTTTTTCCTAAAAAATTCAAACACAGAATCACACAGAGTTTGCCGAGAATTTTTTTGTAAGACCTTCGCAATTTCCCACAGAATCGTGGAAAACTGTGCAAAAAATAGCAGTGCGGATACTGGCATGTATAACGGTTTTGACAAAAGAAAAAATTCTTGCCCCCCTAATACCACAACAGATCAATCAAAATATTTGATACGAAAACATATTGACTCGTTCCCTAGAGTACAGGCTCACTACTGCAGGAAAGATTCGAAAAAACTTTATCTGTCACCAGAACTAAACATTTCCATCATGTACAGATTGTACAGAACTGATTTCTGTAATCAGAACAAAATAGAGCCTGTATCTTTATTTGTCTACCAAAAAATTTTTCATGAGTATGACCCTGCTTTAGCATTCCACATTTCAAAGAAAGATCAATGTACCCAGTGCAATGCGTATAATCAAGCTACGGATAAAGAACCACTAATAGAAGATTATACTAAACACAAACAAAGGGAAAAGGAATCAATGGATATGAAGGCTGAAGATAAAAAGAAGGCTGCGGGTGAGCATGGTGAGACTTTCCGTTCCATAAGTTTCGATCTCCAGGCGATTTTACCCATACCACATGCAGGAGACAGTCAAATTTACTATAGGCATAAACTAAACGTGTATAATTTTACAGTATACGATGCTTCTACATCAGATGGTTATTGCTTCGTCTGGGACGAAACACATGGGAGCAAAGGTAGTGCAGAAATAGGCACATGTATTCTGAAGTATCTTTTTGACCTACCAGATACGGTTACCCATGTGGCTTCGTTTTCTGATACGTGCGGGGGTCAAAATCGGAACAAATACATTGCGGCTGCAATGTTGTTTGTAGTAAGCCACATTGATCATCTTAAAATAATAGACTTGAAGTTCATGGAGTCTGGTCATTCTTACCTAGAGGCTGACTCTATGCACGCCACAATTGAAAGGGCCAAGCGTCACAAAAAAATGTATTCTACTCGAGAATGGTGTCTTTTAATATCCGCGTCTAGATTAAGACCAACACCGTACATAGTACAAAATTTAAAATTTGGTGATTTTTTTGACTTACAAAAACTTGTGAAAGATTACGTTTTTAATACGACCCTTAATACAGAAAAAGAAAAACTTAATTGGCTCAACATAAAATGGTTACGTTTTCAAAAGGAGAACCCATACATTATTCAGTACAAATATGCCCTTTCTGCTCCGAACTTCCAGGAAATTGACGTAAACGAAAAGGGAAGAGTCGGAAGAAAAAAAACAGCGAACAAAGTTGACTTAAGTAAAAAATATAACTTAAGACTTCCAGTTTCTCAAAAAAAGAAGAAGGATTTGGAATTCCTTTTAAAAAGTAAAGTAATTCCTGAAGAATACACTGCTTTTATTAATGACATTGCTGCTATTTCAGCTTCTAAGATGCAAAAACAGACCGAATAATCTGACCTTTCTGACTGAGACTACTTAAATAATTGTTTTAAATTTGTATTTTTAAATTCGCTAAAAGTTGTGCAAATAAAGATCGTTTTTCCGTTTTGTGTTAACTGACTTTGATTTTATTTTAAATACTACAAATGTGTTAAGTAAGAACATTCCAACTTATTTTTTTAATTATTTTGATAATTATTAATTGCTTAAGATCCATTTATAACCTAAAATGATCTAAAGGGCTTCAAAAATGTATGAAAAAAATTTGGAAAATTTCTATTATATACCTTAATTGTGATTAGCTACAAAACTTTAAATTGCAAATACCGGGAAACTATAAATTCGTACTTAACACAATTGTCCGCTAGGCCATCGAAGTTGTTGACACTTATTTTTAGCCGTTTCGGAAATACGGGCGTTCCTAATTTGCTTCCATCGATTTTGTCTTTTAAGTGTCTCAACCCATTAATAAATAGACCTCCTAGGCTTAACTTAATAAAATTAAGATACAACTTACCAGCAAAAAGATTGGGGTTTTCAGCTTAGAAAGTCTATTTATTAAAGGGCTGAGACACTTAAAAGACAAAGTCGATGGAGGAAAATTAGGAACGCCCGTATTTCCGAAACGGCTGAAAATAAGTGTCAACAACTATCCGACAGATGTCAAAAAGTGACAGATACGACGCCATTTTGAATTTTTTTAAATGGCAACTCTCATAAATAACTACACGAATGAATTGCATTTGGCGATCCGATTCTAAAACTATATAGTTGTCGACACTTATTTTCAGCCGTTTTGGAAATACGGGGGTTCCTAATTTGCCTCCATCGATTTAGTCTTTTAAGTGTCTCAACCCTTTAATAAATAGACCTTCTAAGCTGAACACCCTAATTTTTTTCACAGTGACATAATGTCCCGTGAGCAAGCGATCTACGCTATAGTCAAATCCGACAGATGTCAAAAAGTGACAGATACGACCCCATTTTGAATTTTCTTAAATTGCAACCCCTATAAATAACCACACGATTGAATTGCATTTGGCGATCCCATTCTAAAACTATATAGTTGTCGACACTTATTTTCAGCCGTTTTGGAAATACGGGGGTTCCTAATTTGCCTCCATCGATTTAGTCTTTTAAGTGTCTCAACCCTTTAATAAATAGACCTTCTAAGCTGAACACCCTAATTTTTTTCACAGTGACATAATTTCCCGTTAGCAAGCGATCTACGCTATAGTCAAATCCGACAGATGTCAAAAAGTGACAGATACGACGCCATTTTGAATTTTCTTAAATGGCAACCCCCATAAATAACCACATGATAGAATTGCATTTGGCGGTCCGATTCTAAAACTATATAGTTGTTGATATTTATTTTTAGCCGTTTCGGAAATACGGGGGTTCCTAATTTGCCTCCATCGATTTTGTCTTTTAAGTGTCTCACCCCTTTAATAAATAGACCTTCTAAGCTGAACACCCTAATTTTTTTCACAGTGACATAATTTCCCGTTAGCAAGCGATCTACACTATAGTCAAATCCGACAGATGTCAAAAAGTGACAGATACGACGCCATTTTGAATTTTCTTAAATTGCAACCCCCATAAATAACCACACGACTGAATTGCATTTGGCGATCCGATTCTAAAACTATATAGTTGTCGACACTTATTTTCAGCCGTTTTGGAAATACGGGGGTTCCTAATTTGCCTCCATCGATTTAGTCTTTTAAGTGTCTCAACCCTTTAATAAATAGACCTTCTAAGCTGAACACCCTAATTTTTTTCACAGTGACATAATGTCCCGTGAGCAAGCGATCTACGCTATAGTCAAATCCGACAGATGTCAAAAAGTGACAGATACGACCCCATTTTGAATTTTCTTAAATTGCAACCCCTATAAATAACCACACGATTGAATTGCATTTGGCGATCCCATTCTAAAAGTATATAGTTGTTGACACTTATTTTCAGCCGTTTCGGAAATACGGGCGTTCCTAATTTGCCTCCATCGATTTTGTCTTTTAAGTGTCTCACCCCATTAATAAATAGACCTCCTAGGCTTAACTTAATAAAATTAAGATACAACTTACCAGCAAAAAGATTGGGGTTTTCAGCTTAGAAAGTCTATTTATTAAAGGGCTGAGACACTTAAAAGACAAAATCGATGGAGGCAAATTAGGAACCCCCGTATTTCCGAAACGGCTGAAAATAAGTATCAACAACTATAAACTTTAAGAATCGGATCGCCAAATGCAATTCATTCGTGTAGTTATTTATGAGAGTTGCCATTTAGAGAAAATTCAAAAAGGGCGTCGTATCTGTCACTTTTTGACATCTGTCGGATTTGACTATAGCGTAGATCGCTTGCTCACGCGAAATTATGTCACTGTGAAAAAAATTAAGGTGTTCAGCTTAGAAGGTCTATTTATTAAAGGGGTGAGACACTTAAAAGACAAAATCGATGGAGGCAAATTAGGAACGCCCGTATTTCCGAAACGGCTGAAAATAAGTGTCAACAACTATATAGTCTTAGAACCGGATCGCCAAATGCAATCCAATCGTGTGGTTATTTATGGGGGTTGCAATTTAAGAAAATTCAAAATGGCGTCTCATCTGTCAAATTTGTAAATCTATGTATTTTTTGACATTAAATTCGGCTTCCTTATCGAAAATCATTCAGAAATATGTAATTTGTTTTTTATGATATTCAGCTGGAAAATCGCCAATCGGGTAAGACACTTAAAAAAATGTCCCTGTACAACACCCAAAAGTCCCCTACCTGTTTATTCGGTGGAGCACTGGTTGCACTAACATGTTGCACTGCACTGGGGGCTGCTTGTAGTGGAGCTGTGTAGGAAACGGGAAACTAACCTCTAAACGTAGCGAATTTCCCTAGCCTGCCTGTCAGAGGTGGTGCTGTAGCACCCCCTCCCGTTTCCTACACAGCTCCACTACAAGCAGCCCCCAGTGCAGTGCAACATGTTAGTTCAACCAGTGCTCCACCGAATCAACAGGTAGGGGACCTTTTGGGTATTGTACATGGGTGAAGGGCTGTCAATATCGGTGAAACAACTAGATTTTTTGCTGAACTACTTGGTATAACAAGTATCACAAACACTCCCAACGATATTGACATACCCTTTCAACTTTTAAAATTTGCAGAAACTTTTCATGCCTTTAAATTTAGATAGAGCTAAGAAATTTGAAAGTGGTCAATTGGAACGCCAATGGCGTGAAATGCAAGCTGGGGGAATTTCCTTTCTTTCAGCAAACCGGGTCGACATTATGTTCGTCACCGTAACTAAGCTGACTGAAAATGATTCAATAAAAATCCAAAATTATGTAATATATAGGGCACATCGGAATGTGCGAGGTGGCGGTGTTGCCATACTCATTAAACAATCCATTCCTCATATGCAGATTGAGAATATTATAAGTGGAGCATGTCTCAATTCAGCTGAGAACCGAGTGGTTATGAGTGCAGTATATGCCCCACCCGTCTCGTCAACAATGATATTAAGTCATTTTTCGCCAGTCATGACCAGGTTCTTATGGCTGGTGATTTGAATGCACGTCATAATATGTGGCATAACCACCTAAACAATAGACATGGTAATCTTATCTTTGACTATATTTTAAAGAATAATATTCAAATAATCGCTCCAGACAGGACCTCTTACTACCCCCTAAATGGCAGTACGCCGACTTATATTGGCTTTTATTTGAATAAAAACATATTGGGCCTGTCTGAAGCGACAATTTTAAATTAACTAAGCTCCGATCATCTCCCTGTAGTGGTGGAATGGCAGGTACAAATGATTTTTGAATCCCCAACAAAAACGATACTTTTGAAAAACATAAACTGGAACAATCACCGACAATTGTTAAATAACAATAAACAACAACACTAATGACATACATACATTAGACAAAGAAGTGCGACTAAACTAACAAACAACATGCAAACAATTCACAAACAAATTGGACAAAAAATTAAAATCAGACATAAAGAAGACAGACTTCCACAAGACATACTGGACTTAATAAAATTTAAAAACAGACTGAGAAAAATTTGGCAAAGAACTCACAGACAAATAGACAGAATCAGACTCACAGAAATACAAAATATAATACGTAATAAAATACACACACACAAAAACAACACATGGACAGACACACTGACTGGACTCAGCACACAAGACTCGTCACTGTGGCGTTTGACCAAACGCCTAAAACGTAAATTCAATAAAATTTCGACAATGACTGGTCAACAAACACAAACTGACAAAGAGAAGGCAGACTGTATAGCAGAATCTCTTGCTGCAGTCCGTATTTCTCCTGACAACACACAACAATCACAAAATAACATAACAAACTTAATGACACATGTAACAAGACAAAAAGCATTTGTACAACTGCTGTATATAATAAATGCCATGTTCACCCTGTAGCACTTTCCTGTACAGTGGAGAGAGGCCATCATAATACCTTTACTCAAACCAAATAAAGACTCGAAACAACCTAATTTATACAGACCGATAGCCTTGACCAATACATTATCAAAAATAGCAGAAAAATCAATCTTACTTAAACTTAAAAAAACAAGGACTCCTAAAAAACTTACCTGACGAGCAATTCGGCTTTAGACCATTACATAACACGGTCCAGATAGTCACAAAGGTTCTGACTGATGATAAAAACAAATATAATACAGGGCAAAATACAATATTACTGTCCCTCAATATCAGTCGGGGGACCTTTGACACTGTCTGGCACCACGTACTATTCTGCAAATTAATGACAATACATAATTTTCAGATGCATTTTATAACTTTAATACAGACATACTTACGCAACAGAACCTTCTTTGTCAAAGTAGAGGGGGCATTGTCCGCACCAAGAGTGGGTAATGCAGGGGTGCCTTAGGGAATTGTACTGTCACCACTGTTGTATAACCTGTACAGTGTACAGTGTACACAGCCGATTTCCCGAGGTATCCCCTCACGAAACTTGCATTGTATGCAGACGATGCTCTTACCTATGCGCAATCCTTTTATGCGGAAGCCGCTAAGCGACAAGTCCAGTCGCATATTAATATCTTGGACCCCTATTTTAGGAAGTGGAAAATAGCGGTAAATCCAAACCAAACTACTTGCACAACTTTGACAAAGAAATTTACCAACAATAGAATCTTTGTACCCCTGAAAATAAACAATACATACATACAACCACAAAGACGTTTTAAATATCTTAGAATAACAATCGACGAAAGACTCTCCTTTATGCCCCATATCTCTGAAACCCTCAAAAAAGGCTTTGCAGCAATGCAAAGTCTTTACGCAATTTTATCCAAAAAATCCCACCTATCTCCTCCTAACAAATTACTAATTTACAAACAGATTATTCGGCCAATACTGACATACGGGCTCCCGTATGGTGCAGTGCTTTGAACACTCAGCAGCAACGGCTGCTGAGGTTCGAAAATAAGATCTTGAGATGTGTGACGTCATCTGATAGATACGTCACAGTCCAAGACCTGCACCATATTGTCACGAATATGTTATTTATTATTATTAAGTCTTTACTAAATATTTCTCGCCCTGTATGATGGTTGATCGTACAGTTAGCAGTTGCTAACCAATCATAAATGATATACGGTGAGACTTCGGTTTTGCTACAAGCATGGAGTCAAGTCCGGGCCGTGACGGTGTGTGTGTGATACTGGGTGGTCCGCCCAAAGGGCTAAGCCCACGTCAATGTCATAATGTAGTGATACCACTTATTTCTTTTCACTGTAAGCAAGGTCCTCTAGCAATTTATTTAACTTTTTCAATTATTTGTTTTCTCTTTCTGTATTTAGCTTGTTTAACTTATTCAACTAATAATAAATATGTATTTGTTTTGTACTTATGTCTATTATTTAAATTCATCTGTTCTACCCCTCAAATAACGGCAATACAACTTATAAATTCATATTAGAAACAAACGCTTAGCCGAGACATGGTGGAGGCGATAAAAGCTAAGCCGTGACAATATGGCAACCATTGACGACATTATAACGCACATACGTGACCTCTCAGACAAATTTTACACATACCAACTACAACATTTACCATTCACAAGAAACATTACAGACATACGTGCAGACAATGACGAAAATACAATACATAAACCGTTAAACCACAAACTCCCAATTTACAATTTGTGAAATAACAGACCAACAAACGTAATAAAAATTTTTTGACAAACACAGACAAACTTACAATAGACTAATTAACAATAATTAACAGTAGAATAATGATGTGACAAAAGCGAGCAAAAAGGCTGGAGTCTAAGCTGAGTACGGCGAAATTCGGCGTATCTCCAGCCTGAAATGCCCGCCTACGACACAGACAATGGCAGTGGGAGGGACTTACAGTAACTCTGACTAGCCCACAAACAAGGACCGCCTACTAAATCATGGCCGCTCTCTGCCGTAGGAGATGACGCGGCAGAGTTGGTGTGCTGCTGTACATTGAAATTATCCGCTGTGGGTGGATATAATTTGTCGTGACCTGATTTTAAACTTGCTGGGTTTTTTTCGAGTTTTCCCAGAGTGCTCTGCTATTGGTTTATCTGTGTCTGCAAATTTTATTATGCTCCCCGGAGCAATAGAACCTTACAACACCCGGAAAGGCGCCGCCGGAACGCGAGTGATTTTGTGTGGATTTAAATTTCTGAATGTAACCCTAGGCCCTAACATCGGCCGCCAGGCTTGCCTGGTTTTTTGGGCCGTATGCTTAAGGTCCTTATGCGCCCAAAACTTGTAAATAGTCTAGTTAGTTTTTAGTATGTAAATATTAGATTAAGCTAGGCTAGTTTTAGTTATAAGTTAGAAATGTTGAAAGCAATAGGAAATAAAGAGATTTAAAAGTAATAGTCAGTACTTTCGGTGTATAAATACCCGAACATTAGGTGGACACGGTACCTTCGCCTTTCCGACTGGTCACCTCCCCTACGATCAAGAGCGCCCATGTGTCTTATAGACTCCAGGTCACTCTCCTGATCTTCCTCGATTCCCTCAGGAGCAATCATGTGTCTTATAGACTCCAGGCCTCTCTCCTGATCTTCCTTTACCCGACCACCTCCCCCGAAGACGTAGTCCGGGTAAAGCCCGTCAGGCGAATCCCCTTAAGAGCCCCCAAGCCGATAGTGCCGGCCAGGTTGACACCCCCACGGAGACATGCTGGGTTTCTTCCAGGCTACCTGGTAAACAAGTTATAAGTATAAATAAAAGGGTCTGTGTTTTCTCTAGCCAGCGTTTCTATTCACGCCCCGTTAGGGAAACTACCTCCAAGCTGTGACAACAGGATGTAAATCTACATTTTTTTAAATATCGAACTTTCACTTAGTTCCGGTTTGACTGGATTCTATTAACATTGTTTGTGGGTGGTTCGAGATAATATTAAACATTTTCATTTCATAGGAATCAACAGTTCAAGATCTGTCAGATTCAGCTTTAGAAAACCACAAAAGCAATTTTACTCAAGCCAAAGCAACTAAATGTGCCCAGGATTTTATTTTGCCAGTTTCTGATTTAATACAATATGAGAAAGTAAATTTAAATATACATTCCGATTTATCTTCCAGTCCTTCTACAATTGTGTCATAGTGTAACTGAATGTAGTGATTATGTACCCTTTCTGGTTTTGAGGATTCTTGTTCAGAAATGTCAGACAACAAATTAACTATGCACCCAGAGCAATTGAAGGAAAATAAAAGATTTTGCCGAACCAATAACTGCTGAATATACTATATCTTTTTTTAATGACGATGACAACAATATGGAGAATGAATTTTCACACACTGATCGAGTAAACATCATGAAATTAAAAAATCCTCAGCAATAACATCTTATCAGTTAAAATCAGCAGTTCCAAACAGCGTACCTAACAGTAATCACGAAATATTAAATAAATCGAATTCAGAAAAAAGCGACAGTTTTGCGCACGAGGTTCCAAATGATGATTTTCAAGATTTTGAATGTTCAGGGTCTGAATATATACCGTCCGACCCCTCATCAAGCTGTGAATCACTACTGGATTTGGACATAACTACTACAAGAAAAAAAAATCATTAAAATAATTAATTAAGAAAAAACGAGATGAAACTACACACTTAAATGAATAATAAATATGGAAACAGGCAAAGTGAATACAGGAGAACACAAAGAAAGTAAATATCCTTAATTAGAGACAAGGAAGCAAGAAAAAGCACAGACGAAGGAAGATCATCTATCTTTTCCAGATTATGTAAGTTTAACTTTTTTTTACTTACAGAGTGAGACAAATTCGCAGCTCCAATTGGGAAGTCAGAAACGGTCAAAGATATGAGGTACACTTGCGCAATTTAGTTCTTAGTCCAATACCGTTTAATAATTTTCGACATTCCTAGTACTTCGCGGAGATATCCGAAAAAAAATCGAAATTTTGAAAATTGGTTTTTGTTGTTCCCAGACTTTATTTAAATAATCAGCTTCTTCTAAGCGTTCTCTTTCTCGTATCTCTGATCGTTTCCAAAGTTTATGGTGCGAGATTGTAACGCTCAGATTTCGCCAATAACACTTTTGCGATTTTAGTGACTCTACCTACATACTGGCTTAGAAGTATGTTACTTCTAACACAATTTATTTTGCCTGATAATTTATTAACTACACTTACACACTTACCAGTGATCCTTAGTATTGCTTATTCATGACCCTTAAATATGTTTCTATAGATTTTATCCTATTTCCTTGTCAATGCCCTGTTACCTTGTGATTTTTAGTTTGATCGGCTTAAGGTTTCTGTATGGTTCCTTAACTTGGTTTGACTAAATTACTGAAGTACTAGTTGAGTCCTGAAAATCATTCATGTAGAAGTTACTGTGACACGTATACCAGTCCTGTTATTCATTTGTTAAGGTTACCTTGTAACTTGACTATAGGATAGGATAGCTGAATCCGTATTTCGTGTCGTTGAAATATCCAATTTTCTCACCCTATCCTGCAATTTCACACCGGTAGTTAAAGAACCGATGAAACAACTTGTTGATATTTTGGATTCTGATGCATCTTGGATTGAAGCCTATATCTAGGGATGGAGTTCTGGATATTTATTACTGGTTTTGTGAGGGTTTTCTTGACAGAGTATTGGGTTTTGATTTAAATGATTATAGGTTATTTTCATTTCTCGTCATTTTTATCTGACATTTTGGTTGACAGTTGTCATTTGAACTTGTCGTAGGTTTGAGTTCACCCGCTCGTCTTCTCTTTGAAGTTTAGGCGTGAACTTCTTTATTAGTGATGGGTACTGTCGGTTTCACTTAATCGTCGATAAAGTTTTGTTAACTTTATTTTAGGGCTTAATTACCGACTTATTTTGATTAAAGTTTCTTGTATTTGGGTCATGGCTTGGTAATGCCTATGTTTCTATCCTTGTTTTTACTGGTTGCGGTCAGAATCTGACGTTGCAGTACATGTCGACAGTCGATACATATCGATGATTTTCATCTCCCGGAACTATAGTCTATGGTTGTGACGTATTTCCTGGCAACCATCTTGTTTAAAAAAAAATTGCATCTTTATTATAAATTAAGATTTCGACGTGGTTTCGAGGCTTTTTGACGAATACCTCGTGCAGTGAATTTTCGAAACTCCCGGAACTATAGTCTATGGTTGTGACGTATTTCCTGGCAACCATCTTGTTTAAAAAAAAAAAAATTGCACCTTTATTATAAATTAAGATTTCGACGTGGTTTCGAGGCTTTTTGACGAATACCTCGTGCAGTGAACTTTCGAGCTGGGCCCCGTTTCTTGAGCAGGTGGTACACCGCCATTGTTTAATGGGATAATTCAAGAAACGGTAATTATTTAGTGGTTTTGTTTGTTAGTTTGCTTTGATTGATGATCACCCTAAAACAATGGATTTGGGATTTAAAAACCAGACTTGGTGAGTTTTTTTTGCACTCCTATGTCGAAACTGTTTGTCAATTGCCATCGACACGTGTTAGGTTAGAACCATTTTTGGGCCCAAGTCGTTTTCTTTCTGCTTATTTCAGTTTGTTGATGGAAGCCCACGGTATTTTCATGCTGCATTAGTGTAGAACAGAGGATTTTGACCCTTAACATCAATAGGTAACTAATACATTTTCTTTATATTGCTTAATTTTTGTGACACATGCGTTTAACCGTGGTTTGCTATATTTATTACTCTAAATTAATGTATTACGAGATGAACCCTGGGGTTGGAAGTATCGTTAGACTTGAGTACAGTGTGTTAATTAACTAATTAACTCTTAAATTTAGTCAGCTGACGAGGAATGTGAGTGAGTTATGGGTTAAGTGGATAAAGGGGTATCGGTTTGTCTTAAGTTATCAGTAAATGTGATTTCTGCCCAGTGCTCTGAATGTCAAAGTGAAGAAATTCAATCAAGCGCGGGTAAACGGGCTTGGAAAAATTAGCGGGGAAAGAATACCCTGTTGAGCTTGACTCTAGTCTGGCACTGTAAGGAGACATGAGAGGTGTAGCATAAGTGGGAGATGGCAACATCGCCGGTGAAATACTCCTACTTTCATCGTTTCTTTACTTACTCGGTTAGGCAGAACGCGTGCGCCATTCGCTTACGAGGCGGCGGCTGTCACGTTTCCAAGCCCGTTCCCTTGGCAGTGGTTTCGCTAGATAGTGGGTAGGGACAGTGGGAATCTCGTTAATCCATTCATGCGCGTCACTAATTAGATGACGAGGCATTTGGCTAGTTTCAGTTGCGCTTATGTCCGTTCAAAGAACTAACAGCCGCGCTAGTTACATCACTAACTTTGGCCGCCTTGTCCTAGAACGCGCTTTGAACGGTGTTGACGATGGCCCACCGTTAGGCTAGATCCAGCTGCCATGGATCTGTAATCGACGGCATCTTTTCTGACATGACCAGAAGATGGTCTTGGATCATGGGTGTTTTGATCCGGGGTGCTGAAACTTGTGCTGGAAGAATAAAAAAAAGCTTAGCAAATTAACGCCTAATACACGAGAACATGTCTTACGACAGCAAATCCCAAAGTGGATTAAAAAAATGAAACAAAGATAGAAACACGAGGCACATAACACATACTTAAAGTAAGTAGTGTGTCTCTAATTGGAATTAACCTGCCTCATGAACCCCCTGTGAATGGAGATGCCACCGATGATGATCCTCTCAACCACCTGTCGAGTTTCGGCAGCGGTAATGCCAACTGCCCCATCCCAGGCTCTGTTTAGCCTGCACCAGACGCCCCGTGCTCCCACAATCACAGGTAAAACGGCAACATTCTTGCCCCGGTACTGAGCCCGCACGGCTTCCAAGAAAGCCGGCTCTTCATAAATAGCACGTTTGTTGTGCCAGACCGCCGTAAGAGAGTTGGGACCCTCCCACGAAACCCCAAACTCAACAACAAGGGCACGATCACCCTTTGAACATATGAGATCCGGCTTTCTCAAACGCTCGCCAGCATCTCGCACCCGAGGTTCAACCTCGCACACCCAGCCATGCTTTTCTGTAAGGCTGCGAAGATGGTCCACCAGCCGGTCGTGCCGCCGCACACAATTCGCATGGGTACCAGGGCACCCCTGCAGGACGTGCGATAGCAATTCGACCCGCTGGCATCCCACACGACACAGCCTTTCTTCCCTCGGATTCGAGGGAATTCTCTTCATAGGGAGCATGTTAGCCTTCAGTTGGACGGCCCGGACGTAGTCGCCGCCAGAGCAGAACGGAGGTGGACGCGACACCCACGAACCACTCACACCGCTATGGCTGCCTTGATTAAGGCCATTGCCAGAGTAGCCACTCTGGAGAACATCGGACCAGTGGGCCCTGACACGATTACTCGTAGTCAGGTCACCGGCCCAACGAGAGACCTTCTCCTGAAGTCCCCTTATCCATGCCAACGACGAGACATGGAGTCATATTACATCTCCGGAAGACGCAATCTTACCCAGACGAGCCTTCATAATCATAGGGACATGTGCCTTCAACGACATCACTCCCAGTCCACCTTCCCTTGCGCACCTCGTTGTTATGCGAATTAAACGATCTACAGTCTTTAAGAGTTTTAACGATACAACGGGACTCTGCAAAGAGTCCAAGTACCTGGGCAGAAGGTACGATTTCATAACGTTCACCTTTTGGTGAGGCCTCAACTGGCTTTTACGTATATTCGCCAGCTGACCTTGCAGGAGGTCCAGAGACGGTTTGGTCTATCCCCACTGGTTGTATCTCCTGCCAAGATACTTATATTGCTCCGATGGTAGGAGCTGCCTCACCGCTTCCCCCCCCCCCAACAAAGAAGAGGTCGCGGGAAATGGTGTACCAGTACTTAAATTAAACAGGAAAGAAAAATCCAAAATTCTTCACAAATATTTAATAATTCGCTCTACGCGTTTCGGTTTCTTATATAAACGAATTTAAGTAGTGAATGATTGTTTAAATAATGGGACCTCTCTTTGTACAATCTAGATGTCGCTATGGTTCGGTGTATTTTGTTTTATTTTTTAAGTGTTTTATTTTTAAATGTTTTTTGGGTTTATCCCGTTTTATATAGTTAGTAAACCTGTGCTCGCCATTGTGAGCTTGTTTGTGTCCTTAATGTAAAGTTTTGTCTATATTATGTAAGTAACACCAAATTATTTTGATTTATACCTGAGATTATTATATGAATAAACTTTTTAGATAGCTCTTGAAAATGGTTTAAGAAACCGAAACGCGTAGAGCGAATTATTAAATATTTGTGAAGAATTTTGGATTTTTCTTTCCTGTTTAATATGAGTAATCTTCACCCCGGAGATATCTATGATTCAATTAGTACCAGTACTTGTTCGACTTGTTAACACTGGCAGATGTCGCAGTGCATTTGCCTAAGTTGAGCTTCATGCCACGGAGCTTGAAGAAAGCATCCGCAGCATCCAAAGATCGCTGCGCCCCGCTAATGGTTTCCGAGACGACCAACAGATCGTCAGCATACCCTAGACAGGTTAACCGGCAGCCCGGTCCAATCTCCAACCCATCCCTACGGGTCTCCAAATCCGCAATAAGCTCATCCAGTACCAGATTGAATAACGTGGGAGAGAGGGGATCTCCCTGCCGCACACCTCTCCTCAACTTGATCGGCCGGGTGGACGAGTTACCGACCTGAATGGTCGTCTCGCCACCGTTGTACCCCTCTTCGATCAGCGCTCTTACTCGCTCACCGACACCGAATCGCTTCAGCGATCTTGCAATCGCCGAATTCGACACGGTGTCAAATGCCTTCTGAAGATCAAGTGTCAGAATAGTGTACGGCTTTAATTTGCTCCTCCGCGACTTGATTATGGCCTGGATGGTCAAAGAATTGGCCAATACGCCGTCGATTTTACGAAACCCCCTCTGGTTTCCATGTATTGGAAGTGCAGCCAATCTTTCTGCTAAAGCTTTATTCAGAGTCCGCAGGAAAGTGGAAGAGATCGAAATCGGTCTCCAGTTATTTACGTTACCCAAATCGCCTGATTTGAGTATTAGAGTTGTTCTGCTCTTTTTCCATTCAGCGGGCACGTACGCTGTTAGTAATAAGATATTGAAGAGCAGACAGAGTTTGTGGACCGGAACGCAATTCAGATCAGACATCTGAATTCCGTCCGGTCCAGCAACGTTTGACTTAACGCCTCTGACTGCTCGCTCAACTTCATCAACCCTGAAGGGGCGTGCCACATCGACCCTATGACGTACCTCCCTGTACAGAGCATAGTATATTGGGCCGATTTGCTCAAACAAGCCTCCATACACCCCCTCGATCTCCGCTATGGGGGGCGTAACGTTCATTTCCTCGATCGATTTGCCGTCGATAATCGCCTCCGCCGCCTTCGCAGTATTCCTGCTGTACAGTTCTTGAAACTGTTTAAAGTTTGAAGCCCTACGCCTCCGCCTATTTGGCGGATTTTGCTGGCGTTCACCGGGCTGTGTCCGGGCATTGTTCAGACCATTCCTTCGACCTTTAATGGTGAAGAAATTATGTAAATGCAGGAGATACGCTTCAGCATAGGAAGCAACCACCTCCGGGCACCGATCAAGAGAGCGACAGTTTATAAGTGAGGCAAACTTTCGGTCCTCTTCGCTCCACGTGACATTAATATCACTCATATCGTTAAATATCTGTAGTCGGAGGGCGTCCGCCTCTACAAAATCGTGCAATGCCCCTAACGCCTCAATCTCCACTGTCCTTTAAGGGTCGGGGGGCTGTTCTTTTCTGCCGTTTTCGGCGCGAGCGTGCCTAGCTTGCGCTATTATCGGCTCTTCTCCGTCTTCATCCTCCTCATCAGAGGAATCGGACGAATAATCACCTGGGCCTTCCAAGATATTAAAAAGCAAGTCTCGATAAGTTTGCTTTTTCCTTTAATATTTTATCGAATCGATGGTCTGATTCGGGAATTCCAGAATAAGTCTCTGGTTGATGTTAATTCCATCGTGGCGACTCTCGATGCCAGCCATCAGCAGAATATCGTCGTCGCTCCACCCTGGTCGGGCGGCGTCGACGTCCTCGTATCTCTCTTCCAACTGACGATTGTAGAGATCGGGATGTGCTTTGCTGAGATGCAACCGCATCCCCGCAAAAGAGGCGAAGCGTCTGCCACACGCCTCACAGATCCTGTCCGCCGCGGCTTCGGGTCGATCCCTACACCGTTGGCGGGACAGGTGAGTGCGAAGTCCACCATCGTTGGCAAACTCCGCGCCGCACTGGTCACAGCGAACCATGACAGTGATTTGCACGACGGACCCATACCTGTATAAGAAAACTAGGCGAGGGTTTCACTATTTGAACAGGCTCTGTCAGCAGGTGAAGCCCCGTTAGAGGCACTAGAGACCCTGGCTCTCTTACCCAGCGAAATACAATCTTCGAATAAAGAGATCAAGAGTTCCCTCAACCCCTTGCACCTGAAAAGGCGCGATGGTAACTTTAAGATCTAGGATAAGCCTTTAGCCATTCAGGGAACTTATCGTACAGAGTACCGTTGCCCTGGTTGCGTTATGAAAAGCAAACCAGGAAAAATCTCATAAAAAAGGGAGACAGTGCAGAGCAAAGCCTCCCAATGGGGCAGGGGAACGTGCCGCAGCCCGTTCCCCGTTTAGAAAATACAATAGATAGTTGTAAAGATGGGAAGCCAAGGCCTCCCTCTCTACTTGAGTTCAAAAGAGAACTTCGACGAAATATGGCAACGGCAGAGCTGTGACTAATTGCCCGTCTTCGTTTCCACCCTTAGCCACGCGGAGGCAGGCTCCAATACAACAGTGGGGGGACAAAGAGGGTTTACGTATTTTTGCAAAAACTGCGGAATACATATAGTAGGCGATTTTTTAGGAAATTGCCTCACACTAGCTGGTTGTCTCTTCTTTGCTTGGCAGAGTGAAATCCTATAGTCAAGTTACAAGGTAACCTTAACAAATGAATAACAGGACTGGTATACGTGTCACAGTAACTTCTACATGAATGATTTTCAGGACTCAACTAGTACTTCAGTAATTTAGTCAAACCAAGTTAAGGAACCATACAGACACCTTAAGCCGATCAAACTAAAAATCACAAGGTAACAGGGCATTGACAAGTAAGTGTGTAAGTGTAGTTAATAAATTATCAGGCAAAATAAATTGTGTTAGAAGTAACATACTTCTAAGCCAGTATGTAGGTAGAGTCACTAAAATGGCAAAAGTGTTATTGGCGAAATCTGAGCGTTACAAGATATTAAAATCTTGGATAAATACTATCAATATTTTTTAAAATATTTCTGTTACTATATTTGAATAAAATCAATTTTTTACTAATTTATTATTGTATAAGTTAAAATGTTTATAAGAACCGCAATAGCGGTTTTGCTAATTACTATCGGATCCGTGTCCTGTCAAGGGGCGCGGAATAAAGACCCAATGCGCATGATAGAGAGGGCGTGGAAGTTTGATCTGGATGGTCTAAGTTTGGACCCATCTAGGTGGAGTGAGTCGGTCAAAGACCGTCTCTGGAAAGCTGACGCTGGTGTTGGCTATGCCAGCACGCTACCTCTATCAATCCTCGTACTTTTGGGGTTTGGTTTGTTTCTCTATGGACTCGTCAAGTTAAATTGGCTAATTGTTTGCACATCAAGCCTGGCCCTTATGGGTTGGGCAAAAAACAAGAGGCTGTATCTAGCAGGTGGCTTATTGGCTACCTATGCTTTAGCCTTTGGGCTCTTTCAGTAGCGTCCCAAAAGCTCCCTGATTACGAGGTAGCCATAAGATCAGGCTACTACCTCTTGTCTAACTTTAACACATATCTTATTTACGAACCTCCTGTGCTGACCAAATGTCCAAGGATACGTGTCTCTTGATTTTGGCTGATGTCAAATCTGATAAGATCATTTTCCTTGAGAAGAAGGTCACCGTGCGATGTGTTGGCCTGAAGACAAACAGGCATGCTGTACGCCATCATGTGGCTGAAGGATGGGTTAAGATCTGGTACACCAAGCCAATACTGTTCAACTATGCCGGCCCGATTCTCTTCTTTTATAGAAGGTATAAGGTGAACCTGATAACACCAACAGCCCTTAATATGGGCTTTATATTTGATGGGAATAAGTTCCACAGGGGGATCTTGAAGAATTCGACTCGACATGTAGATCAATTAAAGATAAATCATTCCAAATTACCATATTATGATTCAGAACCTAATAATGCTGTTTCCATTCAACCACGCTTAGATATACGTAATCCAAATAATTCAAATATTAGTGATAGTACTGAAGTGAGAAATAATATTTCTCCAACACCCTCTAATAGTCCTCAACAAAAAGCTCTTCGGCGGCGTAGCCAAATAAAACCACCTGACCGATTGGTGGTCGGTATTTAATGTAATTTCGTAAAAAAAAAATCATAATCAAAAGTGTGTTCTGATTATGTTATTCAACATAATTATGATGAATAATGTTTTCCACGATTTAGGGGTGAAAGTGTTGGATGCTCGATATCGGTATGCGGTTTTTTGTGGGCTTTATAAATAAACCGATATCTTGACTTGCTTTTAGGTTTGGTTGACCTAATAAGATTCAGTATAAAATAAACACATGTTCACAGTACATCGGTATTTTACTCATTTACAATATCCTTTTGGAATATTAGTATATTAAATATCCACATTAATATTTAAAACATAACACTAGTGGTGTGGGTCAAGTTTGTTACACCCTGCATATATATTTTTAGAACCATAATCAGAAATATATCAAGAAGACTTGTGCCAGACCAACTCTTTGTCCACTGTGTTATGAAGATGTCATAACGCATTTCCCTAGACATTTGCTTAGGCGCCAACTCTTTGTCCACTGTATTATGAAGATGTCATAACGCATTTCCCTAGACATTTATTTAGGCGCCATAAAGATAACCCACAAGTTAAGCAAATAAAAAGTCCTATAGCAGGAAGCAAAGAACGCTTAGCTATGATAGCCGCGTTACGCAAACAAGGATATTTTCTTCTAAACGTAAAAAAAATATTATGATCCCAACAAGAACTTCATAAAATCCAAATACCGATTATTTTGTATGTTCCTTTTGCTTGGGGCATTATACGAAGCAACTTTAATACAAACATGTAAAGCTTTGTAAACAAAAACCAGCTAATGTTGTTGTAACCGGAAGAAACTGCTTAAGCACCTTTCAGACGTCTCTGGCATCAACAGTGGCAAAAAATGAAGAGCTTTTGAAAACTTCCCGAATTAAAAATGAAGTCCTGCAAATTATACGTCCTGATAATATAAGCATGGTGACCAAAACTGATCCGTTAATATGTTGATGTTGATGTGGCAACCTTTTTGTCAGGGACAACAGGTTGTCACTTTGTGCTAACGGTAGCTTTTTATGTGGAGGCACTGGGTCATGGTCCGGTATTCTTATACCTTCTCTTCGTCATTTGCCTTGGGCGCCACCTGGTTTGACAGAAGTCCAAACCAGGAAAAATATATCGAATGTCAGTTACTATTGGAAATCTATGCAACAAATAAAACCAAAGTTTTCCCACACAAACAATAAAGTTTTTATTATTAAAAAGGTTTACGCCAGCTTTATGATCAGTCAAATTGTTTAAAATTTAGTTTGAATTATTAAAAAAAGGATGAGTGAAAAGACAGCCTTTCCGGACGAAAGGATTTAAAATAAAATTTGTGTATAACCTCGGGGAAGATTCTAGAACCTTGTAAATCTTTTAATGATGTATCGCTATAAAAGTGTTACCTTTGTCAAGATGGCCCTACAATGTTGATTTACGTTAATAAAGTTATGAATTAAATTTTAGTTAAGTAATTGAAATAAAAAAGTAATAATTTCAAATGGCTTATGGTGAAACTCTGGTGACGGTAAACATTAATTAAATTATAAAAAATGCATCTAGATAACTTTTATACCACTCTGTATAACTAGATCAATCCATCAGGAAGAAAATGGTCTAACGGCGGCTGGCTTAATCTTCTGGTCTGAAGGATTTTCAGAAAGTAAAATTAAAGGCCCCGAGAACTCCGAAGCAACCCCTTGTCCTTCAACAATCAGCTGACACAAAGTTTTGCCAACTTAACCTAACACCAACTAAAAAAAGAAGAGAACAGAGACGATCAGAACGATACGAAAGTCTGGGCTTTTACCAGATCCTAAATTAAATAATGAAATATACATAAAATTGCCCAAAGTAAAAATGGGCGTTCTGCGACTTGACGGGAAACAGAAACGGAAATACATGATCAACCTACTTGCAGCGTCTTGTTCAATTAGCCAACAGAAAGGGAACGCACTACTCCTAACCCCACATATTTTGACTACTTTTCTGTAAACAAAAATGACACCATTTAATAAACAAGTTTTTGAACAAAATAACTATAAAAGATGCACTTTGTGGAAATATTACTGTAAAAATCATATATAAGTCTAACATTCATTACAAAGTCAATAGTGGCAATTTTAAAATTGCTACAGAGTACCTACTAGTAAAGTATAAGAGGCGGCAGATACCCGTTGCAGTATTAAAGAAAATGAGAGAAATGGCAAGAATGTTGCAAGTTATACGGTCCTCTAACCCAGACAATAAATCTTGGTTTTATTTGCTAAAACCAGAAATGTCTGAAACATTCATTTTGCCGCCAAGGTAATTAGTGGGTACGATGAACATGAAAAAGATTTTAAAGCACCATCTTTAGCATTACATATCGGAACAAATTTGAAACAAAGATGTGATGTTGCCTTTAAAACTGTATGGGAAAACAAAAAAATTCCTAATATAAGTTGGGATGATAAGGGACAAGGGACATTGGTGTCATAAAATCTCAAGCTTGGCACTAAAAACGCTTCAAGAAAAAAAAATGGAAAAAACCAACTCAGTTCCCACTAGCAAATAATATCCTTGTTTTCCAAACTTATTTAAATAATCTTGCTGAAAAGGCGTTCGAACGCATTGTCGGACAAATTGAAATTAAAAGAAACTATAACTTTAACAGAATGTATTTTTGCACTAACCGCTATGTTTATTAGAAAAAGAGTACGTGATGTCCAATATTTGACAATTGAAACCTATAACAGCGGTAGTGCCAAAGTTAACCAACAAACTTTATCAGAATCCCTAACCCCCGTGGAAAAAATAATAAGCAGGCAATTTAAAAGAATTGTAACTGAAGGTAAGGGGTCTAGACCAGTTTCAATTATTTTTTCGAAACCTATCCAGAGATACATTACCTGTATAATAAAAATCAGAGAAACATCTGATGTAGTACCAAAAACAAATCCACATTTGTTTGCAAAAATTATAAGACGACTAGCATATAACTCTGAAGCTAAACAATCTGCTTTATTAACCTCGACCAGATTTCGCAAACACATAGCGACGACGTATAAATAATGACTATGCAGCCAAAAGACATGGAGCAAATTGCAACTTTCATGGGTCACACGCAAAAAACGAATGCCGAGTTTTACAGGTAAGTCCTATGTCTCGCACAGACTTTAACTAATGAAGATACAAAAACTTTAAATACAAATTACTTTAGGTTTTCTTCGGCTTTCGGTCAATTTTAAATTAAAAACAGTAAATTTTGAAGGGAAGTTTCGGTAAATTTTATTAATAAACCAACATCAGACTACACTAAAAAAAATTATTTTATATGTTATTTAACAAATTTTTTTTAATGCTTTTTAGACTAACTTAGGATGTCTATCAGACGGTTAAAGTAGCCAAAATTCTACTTATGCTTGAAAAAGGTAAGGGATTGGAATTGAATTGGATGAAAACGTCGAATCTACTTTTGATTCTAATATAACAAGTGATAATTTTGACTTGGAAAGTAATTCCAGCAGAGACATTAATGAAAGAAATAAGAAAAGAAAATAAAGAAGCCCTAAAGAAAAAGAGATAAAGGAAAATATTAAAAAGACAGTTAAAAAAACAAGAGACATAGACAAATAAGATGAGGACAAAATTGTATTAGGAAAAAAGAAAATATCTGGGCGAGTTCGCTGGTCCGATCAAGAAAAAAAAATTGTATTGGATTACTTCAAAAGACATAATATACAGAAAAAAAATAACTCCAAAAAAGCATGAGTGTGACGATTTTCTTACATTGCACTCTAAAAAAATGTTTAATAAGTACTGGGTGAGAGTTAAAACTTTTGTCTACAATACTTTTATTAAACTAAATTAAATATTGTTTTGCGAGCAATAATTATCATAAGCAGATTTTTGTGTTCGGTAAATAAATTTTTTTTTTAATTCCGTCATTCGAAAATTTTGTGTTCGATAATTTTTTGTTTCGATTACTTTATTTTGATAGTTTCTTTTTTGATAATACACTCACGGATAACAAAAAAATTAGCCGCATATTTAATGTAAAAACATGTTATAAAAATTAGGGAATCTCTCTGGAAAATAAACATAATTAATCATTAAAACACTAAACCCTTAAGACTAAAATTATCTTGCAATTTCAAATGACTGCTGCAGATAATAAAGTCTAGTGGGTGTTTCTAATGGCAGGCGCAAAATAACAAATTTTTAAACACTACGTTAATTTTAAACTAAATTTTGACTGTAGCTCATAAACATTCCTATGAATTTGTTATAAAATCTAAAAGACCTTAGTCACAAACAAAAAAACTCGAACTTATTGTCACAATGTAAATCTAAGGCTTATTGCTGAATGCCTTAAAATTGCAATTGGTTTTAACGATTTTTAAGATTTAAGTTTTGAAATGACCAATTAACTTATGCTTATTTTCAAGCGATATAGTACCTACTCTAGTTTTTAGTAACATGTTTTTCCATTAAACATGACATATTTTTTTGATACTCGATAATTTGGATCGTAAGATTCGTATAAAGTTAAATACCATTAGTTGTAGTAATGATGTGTTAGTTTATGTTAAAACTTAAGTTTAAAAAAATGTTAACGACGTTTTTAGGTATATTATAAACATATCTTAACAAAAAAAAAAGGTGTTTTCTTTTTCATTTAAAAAAAAAAACCATTTACCTTTTACACCTTTGATAACGAAATAGAGTTATTCTTCATAAAATTTTGCTTGTTAAGAAAATAACAGTTAAATCAACAAATCTGAACCAGATTTAAAAAACGGTACAAATATAAATGCCGTAGATGGAAATATATAAATTAATTATCACCGACTAAAGGGACGTCTAGAATTGAAAAGTGATAGTATTTAAAATTTGATAATATAACTTTATGGTCAATTAAGTGTAATTTTTAATTTTTATTTGTTTTTTAAACACATTTCTCCAAAAACACTTTTTTGAAAAAATATTTAGGTGGTACTTTCTCAATAAACAGAACTTGTAAAGAATACTATTTTTCGTAAAGTCCAAAATAAAAAAGCTACCAATCTGTTAAAATGGTTTCTGGTCACAATTGAAAAAAAGCTCTTCAATTTGTTTTTTTTTTTACTTTTGTGCAGGTACGCTTAATTCACGCAACGATAATAAAAAGCAGCTAAACTGTCGAAAAATGTAATTTTGCTTAAAACTAATATATTATTTGTCACTGAAAACTGCATCTCGATCCCTTTTTATGCGTTAAAGAAAATTTCCACAAAATTAATTGATCGCGCCCACATAAAAACTTATGTTATTTTATTTTAATACAAAATCGCATTGTTGCCGAATTGTTGAGCCTCATAAAATCCGCTGTATCTATTTAGTTATTAAGCGGCAAAACATCTATAGAGTATATATACAAGCCCTCTGTAGTTGATTTACAGGAACTAACTAGTGTATATTTGCAGACGTAAACACAACTTAGGAAGCCCTCAACACTTTTATAGAAAATGAATTTTAGCGACATCTGTATTATATATTTCAAAAAAAATTACAGCTTTCGAAAACATTGCAACCGAGGAAACCGAAAAATATTTATTTCTTCGTACAGGTGGCGCTTTATATTAAAATTTTATACCATACACTCACAAATCACCGAAATAAATTTAGATACGCAACTGCACTCTTAGAACTGTCAAAAACTAATTGGCGCTGATGTCCTAGTATTTGCGATCTGAAACACGCGAAAAAGAAAGAAATCTGTTTGGCAACTATGGGTAAAAATAAAGAAAACTGTTTTACCAACTTTTGATGAAATCTGTTTTATCGGTAGATATTGGTGCAGCTTTAAAATTTGAAATATTCCTTGGTTTAAATATTCATTTTTCTCCGCTTTTATTTTTAGTTCAGGGATGCACGTTATTTGTGACTCTTGTTTTTAAGTTTGGATTAGGTAAATGCCTTGTTGGTAAAGGAACAAATAACGTGTATCTAAGAGCTCAAATAGAAAGCAGCAAAAAGGGAATTATTTAAACCAAGCAATACCTATTTACAAAAATACAGCCGACTAGGTGTAAAAACATTATTTTTATGATCAAAAATTATCGGATTTCTCTTTGAAAAGCGGTGTCGCATGCCATGTTTATTTAAACAATTTTTATGTTTTAACGGAGGTGCGTAGTCTTCCATAACGGAAATAAATACGCGAACTTTAACTAAACAAACCGAAAACACACTAAAACTGAACAAAAAGTCAAAACAACTATCAAAAAATACGCTAATTGTACACACAGAGACCGAACGATCATAAACGACATTAAAATTCAACACAACTTAACAGAAAATCGAGAATAGAAAATTGACAATACACTTCAAATTTTTGACAAAAACGAAATCTGGGAGGATGCTTCTTCTCGATCGCAAATCGCAAATGAACGTGGTGCCCTCTATACAAACTTAACTAAACCAAATTGGGCGATGCCACTACCGGCGCTATCTACGAAATGCGATCCAAACAAAATAATAATGTTTGGCGGGAACGCCCAGCTTACGTATCTAAATTTATTTCGGTGATTTGTGCATACACTGGAAAAATTAGGAAACCCGGGCTTCGTAAATTTGCTTTGGACTTCGTATAAACCACAAACTATGCAATTTCGGGCCTAATAATGCCGGTTAACACATTTATATATATGATTCAACCGACTCTATCAGACCTGGCATATTAAAAAGACCACCTCGAACCCACTAAAAAAAATAACATCCTTTCTAAAGCGGAAACTGACATTTTTAATTTACGTTCGCCGTTCGACAGTGACAAGGACAAGGGCAAGGCTGCGTTCCCTCTTTTGCTCCTTTTTAGATTCTTAACTCTTTAAAATGAATAATAATATGCAATCGTAAGGATGAAAATTACTGATTTTTACAAAGTTCATAACAAATTACTCAGTTAATTACTGTTAAATCCTTTTAATTGAATTCTTAAAAACAGTAGAATTTTTATTAAATAAAATAATGAGGTAGTTATGTTTATTATACAGGGCTGCCCAGAAGTCCGGAATAAAATTAATATAGCCTTAACCTGTAACTTTTGGGGAAAATGCTCGGACACGTCAATTTAGTTTTATATATGCTCACATTTTTACGTTATTCGTTTGTTTTTTTATAGACATTTGTCAAAGATATGACAACATCGATCTTTTTTTAAAATGGAAACATACAGCTTGTGACACATCATTTGAAAGCTAATATCTCGTACAGTATGCTCATAAATTTTGACGTGGCTCTGCAAGCTATTTCAAAATGGCGACTGTTTAAATCCCTATTTAAATAAGCGGAAATAATAAATCATTGATTTTTTTTTTACCTTTCAAATTAAGAAATCTTCATTGTTTCACGTTCTGACATTTTGTGATATTGTGAACTTGTAAAATTAAATTAGGTATGTCCGATTGTATGAACATTGTGACTTAACAAAAGTTATGGTTTATTTGTTATTTATTTTGTCAAAAAAAAAATAAAACTGTAACGAAGCAAAACAAGACACAACAAAAAGGTGGTTTAACGTGGCAAATGCTGGAAATGTCCTCCACCCTCTACTTGGCATGCTCCCAGACGATGGTAAAATCCGTCGACGGAATTTCGAATGACTTCAGCCGGTATGGTATGTGTCTCGAATTTAATTTTGTTTTTTAAATCTTCAATATTATTTGGCCTATTTTGGTAAAGTTTTTCTTTTAAATATCCCCAAAGACAGGAAATGGACCACAGTAGTAAACAATGAATAATTCCAACGATCCATAAACCAACATCTACGAAGTACGGATACAATGGATATAGAAACATTGAATGCTGCTATAGTAGATTCGATACGGGAGGCCCAACGAGAACACTGTCCAAAAGTGAATAACAGGGAAGAAAAACTGTCAGCAAATACACGATATCTTATGAAGCGAAGGCGAGAAATACTACAGAGGACCCCAAGAAGTGAGGACCAGGTGAGACAAATAAATAGGGATATATCAAAAGCTGTTCGAAAGGACTTAAGAGACTACAACAACAAATGGATAACAAAGACCATCGAGGACAACAAAAGTATGAAAGTACTCAGGAACAAACTCTCAATAGGAAAATCCGAGATCACCAAACTGGAAAATTCGAACGGACAACTCACCACAAACAAACAAGAGATCCTAGAGATTGTGAGAGACTTCTATTCGAACTTATATGGTAACAATGAACAGCCAGAAGAGAATAATTCCCGAACCATCCCTAAAATTCTAAATCAAGGATCGGAGGAAATGCCGGAGATAACTATAGGAGAAGTTTCGAAATCGCTATCGGAGATGAAGAACGGTAAAGCTCCCGGGGAGGATGATATTGTGGTTGAGGCAGTCAAGGAGGGTGGAGATATATTGCTAAGAGCTATAACAGCCCTATTTAACCCTTTAAGGCGCAAAACTATTTTTCTTCAAAAACTCTAAAAAAAAATACAGATGTGTATTCAGGTTAGTTTACATACTAGAATAGTTTTCCTATAACAATTTTTTTATCAGTTTGATAGTTTTGACAGTATGAGGTGGTCGATATTTCGACCGCTGCGCCTTTAACCTCACTTCTGCGATATATAATTCTTAGGCTTTTGATCGACCACTTATGAAAAAAAATATATATTAGGCAAACAAACGTTTATATTTACTGATAAGTTTTACAAAAGTAGAACAGTATGTTTAAATATATTTATGCGTCGTGAAACGGTGCAAAGCATTCAAGACAAAGTGCCACTTCGCATTTTCTGCACGTTATTTGAGATCTTTTTGCTTTTTCTTTAGTACTGCAGTAACTACAGCGACGGGAAATTCCTTTTATTGGAAGATGATCACCAACGTTTGATTTTCTATTCCTGGATTCTACAGAGACTGCCCTGCCACCGACTTTTTGTAGTTTTCTGTCCAAAGGAAGTACTGGTCATCTTCGTTTCCTTGTGTGGTAGTTTGAAATAAGCTGATCTGCTAACAAACTACGAAATTTTAGATGAGAAAGCGGTTTTACATTTCTTGTTGAACATGTTTGCTAATACAAAATATAGGCATTTACGATGGCGCTGTCAACTAAGTAATAGAAAATTTTTAACCACCACCCTCTGCTCTTCCAAGCAATTGAGTAGTAGGACAGTAGTTGATCAAATTTATCAACTCCGCCCATATTTTGATTATACTGTGCTATTGCTTTTGGACAAATTACTTCTTCTCGATTGCCTACTTTATTGGTTCTTTTTACAGTTGTAATCTCAGCAGGATTATGCATGGAGGACACAACATTAACACATTTTGATCCCCTGTCTCTCCACATTACAATAGATACGTCGTTACTCTGAGCGAAATCGTAATCTCCCAATTTCATTTCCTTGTCAGATTTTAAAAGTGCTTTTGGATAATTTTTTCTGTTTACCCTGAAAGTTCCACAAGCAAATGTTTGTCTATTTAGTAGCATATTTATCAGAGGCAATGTAGAAAAAAAATGATCAAAAAAGAGACAGTAACCCTTATCCATGTATGGCCTACACAGTTGTAATATAACTCTTTCACCCAGCCTGTTTTTTGAGGCTTCTTCTTTGCCTTGGTATACTTGAAAAGAAACCATATAGCCAGAAGTGCATGCCATTACCCAAATTTTAAAGCCTCTTTTCGTGGGTTTCATAGGCATGTATTATTTTAGGGAGGAGCATCCTTTAAAACCTACCATGCTTTCGTCTATGGACATCTCCCTTTTTGGTGTGTATAATTGCTTAAAATTTTCATTTAGCATATCAATCATGGGTCTAAGTTTGTACAATTTATCGTAATTGAGCTCGCCACGTTTGGGCATTTGGTTATTTAATTACATCTGAAATTCTATCGACTTCGAAATTGCTATCATGTGTCCAATATAGTTTTATGCTAGGAAGGTTGTGAAATCCCATGATTACCAAAATTCCCAGAAATGCCGTCAGTTTATTAATAGTAAGATTAAGTGATTTTCCATTTTGCGTAGCATATATGTTTGACTGCTGTATTATAAGATTTAACGTTTCTAGTCCAAAGGTTTGCTCAAAAATTTCGTACGGTGTAAAAGTTGTAAAGTCATAGTTAGGATCAGGTTTTTCTTGACATTGATATTGGGTCAACTTAGTTGGTACTGAGGAAGTCTTGGAAAATTCAAAATCATTTATCATACCTTCATTTGTCTGTATGTCTTTATCACTGTCACTGTCAGTATCCGATATCTCACCCTGAATGAGACGCCTCTCTAAATTTTGAAAATTATCATTTTTTATATCATAATTTGGGTCTCTAATGGAATCATTCGAATGGAAATCTTCATTTGAATCATCATTCACAAATATGTCATTTTTCTTACAGTCTCTTGTTACTTTCGATCGTTGTGTGGACATCGACGTCGTCATGGGAATGTCGGTAACTATAAAAAATTAAAGAAATTAATTACTATACGAATAAAATAAAAGGTTTTGTCAGTAGTTACTTACTAAAGTCGTTTGATGTTGAAGGGATTGCCTCAGTTTGAATTCGATTTGCAAGCACTGGCGGTGAAGGGGCCATTTCAATATTCTGAGACTCCTTGGTGAGAAACACCTTTGTACCTAAATATTTAAAAATAGGTATTTAAAACTAACTTGTATGAAAATAAGTGTATTTTTATTACCTTTATCGGTTGACCTCGCTGTCGATCTGTTATGGCGGTAAGATGGCCTTGAAACGTAATCTTCACCATCACTATCTCCTCCTACATCGGAATTTTCCGCCTGATCGTCAGTTACACCATCCAGCCAATTAAAAACTTCTTCTGGATTCATAGTTTCCAAATTGTGGAGGTTAATATTTTTCAACTTATTTTTAGATTGAACAGTGGGGTCTATAATATATAAAATCAATATTTCAAAATAATAATAAATTGCTGAACTTTTAAAAAAATCATAGGTGCGACAGTAAGTCGTAGGCCATATCCCCTATATTTTCTTTGCGTCGCGTTACATATGAAATATTTGTAATAAAGTTGGGAAATGGACCCTACTAAATACTTTTTTAGTCCCAAACGCAAAAAAAGGTAACTAAAATAAATTTTATATCAAAGAAATTGAACAGCTGTTTTTGTCATATTTGAGGTTATTTTATTATACATGCAATAAAAACGTTGAAATATTGAATTATACGGGCTAGTTTCTACGGATTATATATTTTATTTATAAAATGAAGTATCTAAAATATTTTACTTACCTTGAAACCAGGTTTGTTTCAACAGAACACGATATTATTGGAAAAATGCTTCACCATAAGTAAAAAGCAAATACTTTTTTCCCTACTGGCGCAGTGGTTGATATATCGACCACTTACTTAGCCGCTCGCGCGCAAGACTCTTATCTGGTCGAAATATGCACTGTGCGTTGTAAAGAGAACGTTGTGAATACGATGTGGTGGATATTGACGCTCTAAGTGATTTGAGTGTTGTGTTAGAATAAGTGGTCGTTAAATAGACCAGTGCGCCTTAAAGAGTTAATAAGTGCCTTATGGAAGCAACAACGCCTACAGACTGGAATAATGCCGTCATTGTTATTATGCACAAGAAGGGAAACATTGCCGACCTAAACAACTACAGGCCAATCAGTTTACTATCACACCTCTATAAACTATTCACTAAGATCATAACTAAACGCCTTGAAGGTAAACTCGACCTCTATCAGCCTCCAGAACAAGCGGGATTTCGATCCGGATATAAAACCAACGACCTAACCTACAGGTTATCAAGACCCTGATAGAAAAATCCGTCGAATATAACAAACCACTAGTGTTGATTTTTGTGGACTACGAAAAAGCGTTCGACTCCATCAAGCACAATGAGATGTTCAGAGCGCTTGCCGACTGTCGAGTAGATTTCAGATACTCTGCCATTCTGCAACATATTTATAAACACGCAACAGCAAACGTGAGGCTACACGAGAGGACTGATAAATTCAGAATGCAGCGTGTGGTCCGACAGGGCGATACAATCTCACCTAAACTGTTTACAACGCTTTTGGAGTACATGTTTAAGGATATCGAACTGGAGGGTCTAGGCATAAATGTCGACGGAAGGGATCTTAACCATCTTCGATTCACTGATGATATTGTGCTGATCACAAATTGTTTCGGCAAGGCAGAACAAATGCTATTAAAGCTGACATCTGCTTCACGCAAAGTGGGCCTCCAAATCAACGCAAGTAAAACGCAGTTCATGACAAACCTGGTCCCTAGCCGAAACATACTAACACAAGGAAAAGAGATCCTCCAAGTTTCATCCTATAAATACCTGGGACATGGGGTCAGAGTCGGCAGAGACAATCAGACATGCGAAATAGAGCGGATAATTGGACTAACTTGGGCTGCTTATGGTAAGCTCAAATATATCTTTTAATCGGACATCCCCATATGCCTCAAGCGTAAGGTCTTTGATCAATGCGTCTTGCCGGTCCTCGCCTATGGTTCAGAGACTTCAACGTTAACGCAGAGGTCAGCAAATAGAGTGAGAGTTACCCAGCGAGCTATGGAGCGATCTATGCTGGGAATCACAATAAGAGATAGAATACCCAATGAGACCATTCGACAAAGAACTAGAGTCTCGGATGCAATAGAGCGAATGGCATGCTTTAAATGGAATTGGGCTGGACATGTCGCAAGGATGCCAAATGAAAAATGGACCAAGAGAATCATGGAGTGGAGGCCCAGAGAACAAGCCTTCAGAAACAGAGGACGTCCGCCAACCCGATGGACGGACGATATAAAGCGTGTCTCTATAAACTGGATTCATGATGCTCAAGACCGGAATAAATGGAAAATATTAAGAGAGGCCTATGTCCAGCAGTGGACGAGACAGGCTGAGTGATGATGATGATGATCCCCAAAGAAAATAGTCTAGAGGCGTTAAGTCTGGGGACCTCGGTGGCCATTCAATTGTACCACGTCGTCCAATCCAGCGACCTGAAAATATCTGATCTAAATATCTTCTCACATTGACACCAAAATGCGGGGGAGCACCATCTTGCTGAAACCAAATTATTTCATTAGGCATATCTGGATCTACTTCGTTGGGAAAAATTACAGCTAGAGCAGGCCTCAACTCGAAGGTTAAGAAATCCAGGTACCGTTCAGCTGTGACTGTTCCAAAAAGAATGGCCCTAAAATTCGGTTATTAATGATACCTGCCCATACATTTACCTTCTGGGGCCGCTGAGTATGCGCTTCAAATATCCATCGTGGATTTTCTTGACTCCAAAAACGATAATTATGTCTGTTAACCACCCGTTTAAATAGCAAGTAGCTTGGTCCGAAAATAATATGTTCTGTGGAAACCCATCATTTTCGTCACACCGTCTCATCATTTCTCCGCAAAATTGCAAACGCCTATCATAGTCATCCTCTAAAAGCCCTTGGACAAGACATACTTTATAAGGGTGGTATTTTTCTACTTTCAAAAATCTTCCAGTAGTACCTTTAGATGTATCATGATTTTGAGCCAATGAAACTGTTGAAACATGCGGATTATCCTGCACAGATAATGCAATATCCAATTTTTCATCGTCGCCTAAAACACGTGGCCGTCCATTCCTAGGCAAGTCCTTTACTGTGCCATGTTCATCAAATTTGTGGAATATTTTACTAACAGTGCTCTGTGAAATTCGATTTTCCGGATATTTAGCATTAAATAAAGTGCACACTTCAATTTGACTTCTTATTTTATCTCCACATCCTAACAATATTAAGACTTCGATACGCTGCCTTTCCGACAAACCCATTTTTGTTTAGAAAATTGTAAAATAATACTTCGGACATACCTCAATTAATTTTACAAGTTCACAATGTCACAAAATGTCAGAACGTGAAACAATGAAGGTTTCATATCTTGAAAGGTAAAAAAAAAACATCAATGATTTATCATTTCCGCTTATTTAGGTAGGGATTTTTTTAAAACTTTTAACAGTCGCCAATTTAAAATAGCTTGACAGAATCGCGCCAAAATTTATGACCATACTGTACGAGATATTAGCTTTCAAATGATGTATCACAAGCTGTATGTTTCCATTTAAAAAAAACATCGATGTTGTCATATCTTTGACAAATGTCTATAAAAAAACAAACGAATAACGTCAAAATGTGAGCATATATAAAACTAAATTGACGTGTCCGAGCATTTTTCCCAAAAGAAACAGGTTAAGGCTCTATTAAGGATATATATACAGGGTCGTTGGTATGTATGGAAACGGTCGATTATTTCTTAAAGTAAAACAGCTAGGAAAAATATTTAAGACAAAAGTTTTAGGGTTCTTTAAAGTCTATTAGAATTAAAAAGTAATAAGTATACAGGATGAGTCAAAAAGCCGTAGAGAAACAATGTTATTTTTTTTTTAATAGAATACCCTATATCTTAGAATATTTTTGGGTTCTACATAAGATTACAATTACTTTTTAATAAGTATATTATAAGTCTAAACCTAATAGTTTCCGGGATATCGACTTTTGAAAAATGAAATTTTTGAACTTTGACAGCTTCTAGCTTTCTAACGGTATACAATAGAGCAAAATAGCTTCCATGTCCCTATCTTACTTTTCAATTATCTTCCCAAAAATATCAACTTCCGGTTAAACCGGAAGTACCATATTTCCGGTTTTTGAGTTACATCCGGTTTAACCGGAAGTTGACACCAATAAAAAGATAATAAAAAACTAAGATAGGGATATGTAAGCCGTTTTGCTGTAAGGCGTACCGTTAGAAAGCTAGAAGCTGTCAAAATTCATAAATGTAATTTTTCAAAAGTCGATATCTCGGAAACTATTAGGTTTAGACTTATAATGCATTCATTAAAAAATAATTGTAAATATATGTTAAATCTGAAAATATTCTAACACAGAGGGTGTTCCATTAAAAAAAAGGTAACTTTGTTTTTGTACGGCTTTCTGACTCATCCTGTATACTTGTTTTTTCAAAATTCTAACAGATTTTAAAATACCCTAAAACTTTTGTCTTCAATATTTTTTGCTAGCTGTTTTACTTTAAGAAATAATCGACCGTTTCCATATATACCAACGACCCTGTATACATACTATAAGGATATACAGCTACGTTTGGATAACTTAGAGCAGTACTCCAGGCAAAATTGTCTAAGAATTTGCGGTCTTAATTCTGTTGAAGACGACAATGTGGCTGCAAGTCTTGCATCCTTTATTGAGAAGAATTTAAATATCTCGTGTTCTCCTAGTGATATCGACGCCTATCGTGTTAAAAACAAGGCCGGTAATGATAGTGATGCCCAGTCAACATTGTTAGTGCGTTTTTTGTCAAATATCTTAAAAAGCAAGATCGTTGCAGCAAAGAAAAAGCTGAAAGGTACGAGTGTAGTTATTTTCGAAGACCTTACGCGCTCTAGGTACGACTTATTGGTTGCAGCACGGCAAAAACATGGCAAGAATGCATGGTCCGCTGGTGGCAAAATCTATTTTTGGGATAGCGGTAAAAACTGTAAAGTATTAATTACACATCGAGATGATGTTTAATGGTCTGCAAACTATTAACTGTCTGTTGTATATTATGAAAATTTAAAGGTTTGATTGTTTTGTTACCTCTGATTCTATTAAAAATGGACCTTTACTTTTTTGGCCCGTTCAAATTCCGCACTTATCTTGGACTTTTTTTTTCAGTATGGTAAATTTTGTATCTCATTTTATCATTGATTTATTTTCAATACATTTCGAGTTTTTGTATTTTAATTTATTTAAATTACTGAAAATATAGATTGCGGTTGTAAATGAATCTTTTTTTATATATAGTGACTATTACTTTTGATTCTGCTGTTTACTTATTAACATGAACTTATTTTTCAATTAAATTTATTAAGTTTAAGTATGGGTGAAATGTTTCGTTTCTTTTTTGCATGACATAGAATACCAGCGCTAATGCTTTTACCCTATTTGTTTTTGATTAGGAAAATATCATCATGCTTGGTAGTATTCGATTGATTATATCAATAGATTGTAAACTAATTATTCATGGAATCAAGTATTTATAATCTATAATTCTTTTTTCCTGTGCGATAAGATAAGATTATCACATGTCAAATACAGTTTTTTTTAAGTTACATTGGGGGTTCTTTAACTTGTGTGCGTTGAAATTATAGCCTTTTTTTAGGTATTATCAATTGTAGCAATACCGATTTGTAGCTTTTAGTGCCTAATTATCTTAAGTTTTTTTTCTCTCTCAATAATATTCACACTGCGTATTGCGTTTGGAGACAATTAGTATATTGCTGGAATGACTGATTTAAAGTTCAAAATTGCTCACTTAAACATACATTCAATTTTTACAGCTTTTCATGATTTTAGGACGATTATTGATAATAGCCATTACGATATTGTGTTTCTGACTGAGACATGGCTTTCTGTGGATGATGACATTTCTGTTTTTTCCATACCAGGATATCGCATAATTCGTAAAGATAGAGTTGGTAGGGGTGGAGGAGTTGCAGCCTTTATTAGGAATAATTTAATACCCGAAATAATAAACTTCCAGTTTGCCATTTCTGACTTTCTTGAATATTTGATTTTAAAAATAAAAATAAAAAACAAAAGTTATGCATTTTGCGCTTTCCAACGGCCCCCAAATACTAATTTTAATATCCTCGTCAATGACTTTGATAATATTTTTTCTGCATTATATCCAACGGTGGATGAAATAATTTGTGTTGGGGATTTTAACATAAATCTTTTTAAAGTCGACAACCCTCTTGTTTCATTATTTGATAATTACAATCTTGTTCAGATAATAAATCAACCTACTAGAATTTCTAAAACCTCCAGTACGTTATTGGATCCTATATTTATAACTGATAATTCGTTAGTTAGTGACTTCGGTACCTTGTCGGTTGCAAACATCTCTGATCATTGTTTGGTTTATTGCACTTTGGAAGTAAAAAAAAGTTATGTAGAACCAAAAATAATTAAATACAGAAATTTCAACAACTTTAACCTAAATTTATTTCTTAACGATCTTCACTCCCTTCAATGGAATGATATACTTTATGAGCAAAATATAGATAATAAAATAACCCTCCTCAATAATCTTGTTTTTTCACTTTTTGATAAGCATGCTCCTTTTCGAGAATCCAAAATTACCAAGCCTAGGGCACCTTGGCTTACACCTAATATAAAACTCTTTATGAAACAAAGAGATCGCGCGTTACAAGTATTTAAGAGAACTAGAGCCGTTCATGATTGGGAAAATTATAAAAGAATAAGAAATTTTACTGTTTCTGAAGTGAGAAGGGAGAAGAGGAGGTACCTAAGTTCTATTTGCTTAGAAAATAATCCTAGGAAAACTTGGAATTCTTTAAAATCCTTTAATATAAATTCAACTAAGGACGGCAGCATCCCTGATCACTTAGCTGATCAAAATAACCTTAGTAATTTTTTTGGTCAACTTTTACAAAATATTTCAGATTGTACACCTAAAGTTAACTTTTATAATAGTAATAGTTTTAATAACCAATTAAGTTTTTCTTTTAGAATGTCTAAGGTTGAGGAAGTTTATAAGCTAATTCAATCTATTCGGACTAACGCTGCCGGTGTTGATGGCCTAACTTCTAAAATGGTAAAATACTGTAGTCCGTTTATAGATCCGTATATTACACATATCATTAATTGTTGTATAGAGACAAATTATTTCCCCGATCAGTGGAAAATCTCCATAGGTAAACCATTACCCAAGACTGGAGATCCTGTAACTTTTAATGACATACGAATTATAAGTATCCTGCCAATTCTTTCTAAGGTTTTTGAGAAGGTTTTATATGGCCAGCTATTTGATTATTGTGTTACTAATAGTAATATTCCAGATAGTCAATGTGGTTTCAGGAAGAACTTTAGTACATCTGTTGCGTTGGTTGGAGTCGTTGATGATATAATGATGTCCATTGATAAAAGACTAAATAGTATTCTTGTTCTTTTGGATTTTTTAAAAGCTTTTGACACTCTTCAACACGATTTGCTATTTTCAAAATTAAAATATTATGGTGTTTCGGAACCTGCGCTGAATATTATTAAATCATATTTCTCAAACCGCTTCCAAAAAATTCTTTGTAACAATAAATACTCAGACCAAGTTCAAATATTATCAGGCGTACCGCAGGGTTCTATTCTCGGGCCACTTTTTTTTATTATCTATACATCGGATATACTACAATCATTGAACCATTGCAAAGTTAGGGCTTATGCCGATGATACGCAGATCTACTATCACTTTGATATCAAGGACTATTTTACTGCATCTGCAAATCTGCTTAACGAAGACCTAAATATTCTTAAACAACTTTCTTCAGATCACAATTTAATGTTAAATCCATCGAAATCTACTCTCATGCTTTTTGGTAATAAGAATAATATAGATTTTTTGGCTAATAATATTAATGTAATTATTGATGGAGTTAAGCTACCTATTGTCAAGTTTGCAAAGAACCTTGGCATTATCTTGGACACAGAATTACGGTTCAAGGAGCATGTCAAAAAACTTATCCAAAAATCATATTTATCTTTAAAAGTTTTGTACAATAGTCGTCATATCTTAAGTTTTAAATTGCGTAAGATGCTTTGTGAATCTCTTGTTCTCTTAAATTTCAATTATTGTGATTTTATTTACGGACCGTGTTTAGATGCTTTAGACAAAGGAAGAATTCAAAAAGTTCAAAATACATGCTCTCGTCTTGTGTTTGGCCTTCGAAAATTTGATCATATTTCACATACATTTAAAGAATTAAATTGGCTAACAATGATCAATCGTAGGACTTTACACTTAGCAAATTTTCTTCACAAAATTCTAAACAACCCAGCCCTACCTTCATCCATAAAAAATAATTTTATCTTTCGAAACACGGTTCATCCATGTAATATTAGGTTTTATAACAAGATTACTATGCCCCATCATCAGACAGCCATGTTTCAGAGAACATTTACTTTTAATACTATTAAATTATATAACTCGTTACCTAACGAAATAGTTATGCTCGATTCAAGGAAATTTAAAGATACGTACAAAAACTTTTTATTAAATTCACAAAATTCTTAAGTTATTGTATTATCTTGATTGTTCTGTGTAATTTAGTATAATGCTAATCATATATATATTTTTTTCTATTGCCTCCAAACCAAGCATTATCTATTTTATCATTCTACTCATTTTTTTATAAGATAATTATTTTTGCTATTTTTGATTTATAAACCTTATGGACTTGCTTTACTTTTACGAATATATTATAGATATTTTTTTAATTAAAATGAGCGGAAGGGGGTTCAGTAGAGTAGCCTTATTGGCTAGACTGCGCCCTACTTCGGCCTAATTTCTTTCGTAATGTGACTGTATATTTGTATTTAATTAAATAAAGACATTTATTATTATTATTATTATTATTATTATTATTATTATATTATATTAATTTTATTCCGGACTTCTGGGCAGCCCTGTATATATAACCACTAAAATGGGATTTTAACCGTGTAAACCGTAAGTAAAATAACTGCAAAAATATGAACGCCATCTGACACGCGGGAGAAGTCTCGAGAGCAACCAGGCGAGTTTTACGCGACGCAACGCTTCGCGCCGCGCTAGTGAGCGATGTGAAGAGAAGAAAAGATTCGATATATTTGTTATTCACTGCCTATCATTGTTGATCGTAGCCCAACTATACGGTGTGTTTGTTTACTATTGGGGTGCAATGCGACTCTTCGCTAAGCTTCCCGTCGCCTAGGTGAGCGGACAATACCTAAGCGACGCTTCTCTTCGCCACGCTTCGCGACGCGACGGTTCGCCCAAGTGGGCGCTCACCTTTGGTCCTTGCGACGTGAAGCCCTAGTTCATCTTGCAAGTCACGTGCAGCAATCATCAAATTTTGACTGGCAATGAAGTTAATGGGGTAATAACTGCCAATTCAAAGCAATAGCGATTTCGACCCATTCATAGGCATCTGACCGAAGCTAGGTCATGAGCTACAGGTAGCTGGAGTAATCCTAACAGACCAGTGTATTTTCTATTTTATAAAGTCAAAAATTTGATAGTGCTAAATGAATAATTTTTGTAGGGCTTAGTCCAAAGGTGGAAATTTTTTATTAATATATCGCGCACAAAATTCTAGAATTTTCCCTGCGTCCCCCATTTAATTTGTTATTAATTTTAAAGTAAATTTCAATTCATGGCCAATGGCCACATTTCCTGTGTAAAATTACTATGTAACATAAATGTATAAATTTGCAATTAAATAACTTTAGGTATGTACCGGGTGAACGACTAAGAATGATCGCCGGCTATATCTCAAGATCTGGCAGTCGTAGAGCTTTCAGGCAAAATATTTTTTAGTAAAAGTGCCCAAGAGAAAATGTTAGAAATTGATTTCGAGTTTGTAAAATGTCCGCAAGGGGGCGTCACAGTCATGACCAGGGCAAATATTAAGATTATCTTCGTGTTGTGACTAAATAAGAGGTACCGAAAACATTTTAGTTTTAATCCTTACATATTTCGTTATAATTTTTATTATGCACAAATTTTTATATCTAGTGAAATAAAGTGGTGGGGGAATTCAAATGTTTTTTTACATAAACTACGATTACTCCCATTTGGCATACCCGATTTTAACAGACATGGTCTCATTTAAGAGAGGAGTATTTTATCTACAAATTGCACTTTTGTTATTATATCCTTGAATTTTGCCTTCGCCGCTAGATGGCGTTAACTGAAATATAAGCAAATATTAGGCTTTTTCGCAACAAAGTTAAATACAATGATAGGCATGTTTTAATAGGATCTGATAGATAATTAAATTCCTAACATTTTCGTAAAAACTTTATATTTCTATCTTTTATAGAATCGGAGTTATTGACCAAAATAAACTAATATAACGTATTCTTCCGTTTTAAGGGCGTTTTCTAGCAACCTGTACCATTTAAATTAAGAGTTGGCTGTGAAAAATAAAACAAATACATTATGTTAAAATCTGTCAAAATATCTAATAAGTTAGTTTTTCACTGAGATCGTTGGTTTTTATTGTGTCCAGGAAACTTTTTTTATTAATATGCGGTATACAAATGAGACAGTCGCTTCCAGGGTTTACGCCATACAATTTCCTGAAAGAGTACATCATACGAGCGGGGTTTTTCGTAGGCTTAAGAGCACCGGATCTTTTCGCCTTCCTCTGCATAAAAGGCAAAGGAAGAAAATATTATAAATGTGTTGGCGTATATTGTATTTGATCCACATGTGGGGACCAGAACCCTAGCTAGAGAGTTGGGAATTTGCCAGACTACGGTCGTAAACATATTAAAAGATCACAAGTAAGTTTTGAAAATTTTATTTTTTTTCTGTTTAATATTCGAGATATTGACAGAAATATTCAAAAATATATGTTTGAGAGTAATACAGCTAAAACTAAAAAGGTGCTGATTGACTGGCAAGAAAATTCGCGGAAGTTACAGTGTGTCACTAGTCTAAACGGCGTCGTCAGTAGACTTAATGAACGTCGCGGAAGATCTTTAGACTAGTGCCACAGTGTAACTTCCGCTAGTTTTCTTGCCAGTCTATCAACACCTTATAAGGAACAAAGAGTTTAGTCCAAGCAACCCTACTACGGAACGTGCTCGTGTGTTGTTCTCACACTTGCCAAATTATTTTTTTAGGATGCATTCATATCATATCGTTCTTCACCAGGCTTTACTAGCTGACGATTTTGATCGCCGACTAGACCATTGCCGATGCCTATTAAATATGGTAGCAGAAACCCCCGAAATGCTGTCTCATATTCTATGGTCGGACGAGGCAACATTTAGAAGCGATGGTAGTGTGAACCTACATAATATGCACTATTGGTCCAGGACAAATCCATGTTGGATGCAGGAAGTGCAGCATCAAGGTCGCTGGTCGGTAAACGTGTCGTGCGGCATTCTGGGGGGTAAAATTATTGGACCCGTTTTCTTTCACCAAACTCTCACTGGTGAGGTGTATTTAAATTTTTTAGTAAATAAACTGCCGCTTCTCTTAACAGATGTTGCTTTTGATGTTCGCCGTGATATGTTTTTTCAGCACGATGGGTGTCCGACGCAATTTGCTATGAACGTCCGGAAGTTCCTAGATCGGGCATATCCTGGCAGGTGGATTGGACGGGGCAGTTTATTTCCCTGGCCAGCTAGGTCACCAGACCTGACCGTGCTAGATTATTATTTGTGGGGGAGAGTCAAGGATATTGTTTTTGCAAACCGGCCTACAACGAGAGAAAATATGATGGAGATAATTGCATCGGCGTTAAGAAATAATATATCCGTTGCGGAAATTAAAACTGCTGTTTTATCTAGGCGGGAGAGGTTGCAGGCTTGCGTTACCAACGATGGACGTCATTTTGAACACTTGAGCCGTCATTAATATAGTTTTCATCAAATCTTTAGTGTGCGTTTTTAAATAAGTAAATCGCAGCATAAATAATATATTTTAAAGAGTGAAATTATAGGTAGGAGTTTAAGAAAATATTTCTATCGTTGTAGCTAACACTTTTTGTAACTGTCTGTTCATTTATAATGAATTTGTGCGAAACACATCCAATATGTAAACCACAATCGCCCCTAAAACGGAAGAATATATTAGTTATTTACTTTCGTCCCACAATAGTGCGTAGGGAGAGCATGATAAACCTACGGACCTACGAACGTAAATCAGACGCAGAAATTACCCTCAAAGTTTCCGCTATAAAGAAATTATGAGAGAAGTGAGATTAAATCTGACGGCCGCTACTGTTCACGGACTTTTTGAAAGATGTCTCTTGAGAGCGCTAAGTTAATCCTTGCAGAAAAAAACCGCGCCGAGAGAAAGTTTAAACGAAAAATGGATTACTGCAAACTTAAGAAATCGCTATAAAGTAAACCAAGGAAAAAAAGAAAGGATTCTTCAAGAATGTGAAGAATTGCACAAACTGCTATAGACCTAACCTGGTACAGGAGGATTTTCGAATTCCGCGTCCAATTTGCACGTAACGGTACCTTTAAAATAAAATATCATTAGGAATATTGACCATAAAATAAGAACACCTTTCAGAAACTCGTAACCACATAAAATCCAAATTTGGTCAAAAACACACTTCTGTAAAAATACCGCAAACTGTCATAATATAATCTACCCTAAATTTTCCTAAGAACCTGTAATTTATGGGTCAGTCGTTAAGTCCACAAAACCCCTTAAACAAGTGATAAGCTTTAACAGATGGTACGGGTGTCACGAGTAAACAGGGTTTAAAATCCATTTTTGAATATCTTTTGTATACAGAGGGTTTTGTTTTCCTGAGATCGAAAAACGATTATTACCTATTAAAGTTGGAAATTGATTGAAATATATATGTTTTCTTAGAGGAGGAGTAAAATAGTTAAGAGAAAAGTTTGGAGCGAGAATTCACGCCCCCGGAACGAAACTTATTTTTTATATAGCCTATCAGTTCTTTGGGTCCGGTTAGTTAGAGAATACAAAGAAAAAAAATCAAGGAACCCAGTAGGTCACCGGCAATTAAGCGATGACGCACACCTGGAGGATGGGATAGGCAGAAACCCAGTAGGTCACCGGCAATTAAGCGATGACGCACACCTGGAGGATGGGATAGGCAGAAATCCAGTAGGTCACCGGCAATTAAGCGATGACGCACACCTGGAGGATAAGGATAGGTAGAAATCCAGTAGGTCACCGGCAATTAAGCGATGACGCACACCTGGAGGATAAGAAGAGGTAGAAATCCAGTAGGTCACCGGCAATTAAGCGATGACGCAAACCTGGATGATAAGGATAGGTAGAAATCCAGTAGGTCACCGGCAATTAAGCGATGACGCACACCTGGAGGATAAGGATAGGTAGCAATCCAGTAGGTCACCGGCAATTAAGCGATGACGCACACCTGGAGGATAAGGATAGGTAGCAATCCAGTAGGTCACCGGCAATTAAGCGATGACGCACACGTGGAGGATGGGAAAAGGAAGAATTATAGTTGCGGGAAATGTTAGTTTAGGTGGGCTAGTAGTTAAGGAAATTATAAAGATTTTACTGGGCTTAGTAGAAAGAACGCCCAGTAGATTTTCCAACTACCGTTAAAATAAAATTAAGAGTATGAATTTTTTTTATGCTTTAAGGTAATTATTTAAAATATTATGTGATGAGACGAGAATCTTTTATAATAAATTACTAGCTTGCCTAAATCCTCTAATAATATTTGAATAATTATTAAAATAAATAATTGTGAAACTATGGCAAAAAATAAGAGTTAAAGATAGATATCTGACTCAAGAAACAAAATTATTTAGTAAATTAGAAATTTTGAATTTAAAATATTTACCTATTTTTTGTTTGAAAATAATTATGTTGGTTTGAAAATTCCAACCCAATATTTTAAAAGACGGTGGCTGGAAGAGCCTTTTTAAGGATTTGAATTTTCTAAGAAATTTTTTTCTCGTCTCCTCGTGAAAGCCTGTGGCTCAGCTATTTATAGCCGACTTTTAGTGTCCGCGCATTTTTCGTCTCCGCTTTGTGCGATCATTCTATACGTTCCCTGGCTTGTTCACGCGGTACCCGTGCGTACCGATGTCCTAACTTCGCGAATCTTTTACCTAGCTGAAATTATGAAAAAATATTTGAATGTTCATACTTACTGTTGTTATATTTTATTAGTTATTAAACCTTGTTGACTAATTTTACCAGTTTAATTTAATCACACTTTTACCTATATTTAAAAATGTATTAAAACATATATGGACCGGGGTCAGGTCCGTCTCAGCCGCCCCCTATTGTTTAGAACGAAAAACTATTAATTTATCTTCGTTATTTATGTACGAAATAAAATTTGTCTTTAGTGAAAAACAATACTATTCTGTTGATTTGAGTAGGTTACTTGCTTGGGTGGCCAAATAACACACACGAATTAGAACAAAGTGGCCTAATTTGGCGGTTCGTCTATGACCGTTTACTTCGTTTTTCTTTCGCTTATCTTTTTTCTTTTCGCTCCCGCAGAAACCTTGCTCGAATCCCTTAGGCCAGTTTGTTTAATTCGATTTGTAGTTAAACCGTTCAAAACTCTTTATTAACCATATTTTTCTTTTATGGCCTTACAGCTTTTAAAACATAGTATGTATAAGTAATTCCTAAATTATAATTTTATTATTTTGTACTGGACAATCAAACTTTCTAAATCAAGGATTATTTAGATCTAAACTTATAAAGTTTAAAATTGGGTACATGCATAAAATCAATAAACTCAAGCGCAAAACGTTATTATCGAAATCATTGTAAATACAGTATAATTTACAGCCCTAAACAAAACACTGTAACAACTTTCGTAGATTTTAAAGTTTTCCAAAATTTTAAATAAAATCAAACCTGTTGTTGAGTACGAAGTTAAGGTTAAAACTAAAGTTTTCTTATTTTAATACTAAATTAACACCGTTCACAAGCTGGTCTCTTATTTTTACCCTCACACTACTTTTTTTTCGTCTACTGCTCACTAAACTAAGTACGCACGTGGGGACCTTTTTGGGTTCCGTTTCTCACTGAACTAAGTACGCACGTGGGGACCTTTTTGGGTTCCGTCTTTTCAGTAAACGGTTGATTTTTCTCCATTTGTGGTCATGCCTGTACTCGTTGGGCCGTCCCTCCGAGTTTTCCTCGGGGCTGCTAACAGGTTTGTTTTTCCGCTTATTTTTCCCTCCATCGGATAACTTCAAGGGAGCAGGTTGGTGCTGCGCTTCATAAGGCTTTAAGACGCGCAGCTCCATTGGGACACGGGGCTCGTCTGGCGGCAGAGGGGGTTTAGGAGTACGGGGGTCGCGCAATGTTGGATCCCGAGTTATCAGCGTAGTCGCGGCTATCTCCAGAAAATCGTAAACATACAGGTCTTCTAATTCCGCGAACAACTGATCTAAATCACACATCATGTAAACAAACTGTACTATTTTTTTCTTTTTCTTTTTTTTTTTTTTTTTTTTTTTGAGGATTTTCGTAACGCCTACTGCTTTTCACTACAGATGTCAGAGGCCAACTAAACTCCTACTTCTTTAAAATCGGGTCTCTCACCGTCCGGCTTGGTACCACTTGAGTTTAAGTTTACGCCTTATTGTTTTGTTTTTCGTCTATTAGCCAGAACGATAAGGGATGATATTCGATATGTTAAAGACCCCCTTAACACTCAGTGTGTCAGGATCTAATAATTTATAAGTATTAGGGTATGGTTTTGAGATTATTTTGTACGGTCCTTCGTAAACCAGGCAAAATTTCGCAGCGACTCCTTCGGCGGCATTCGAAGTTGGGTTTATTTTTAATAATACCATGTCATTTACGGAGAATTCAGCGGTATTGAGCTTTTGTTTTCTTATTCGTTTTTGTGAGTTTTTGATTAGATTTTCTCTAACGATTTTTCTTATTTCCTTTATAGAGTTTGGAGGGCAGGGATTTTGGTATTTGTTTATAATCGGATCCAATAGTTGCGACGGTCTTTGTCCTGTTAAAACCACTATGGGCGCGTATCCCGTACTACTATGGGGAATATTATTGAGGGCCTCTTCTACGCTAGGTAAGATGTGCGCCCAGGATCCATGATTTTCCCAACAATATGTTCGCAACATTCGTCCAATTTCCTTCATGTACCTTTCGGCCGGATTCGAACTAGCATGTCGGATTGAAGAGAGAGACGGCCTAATCTGTAGTTCTTTTAATCGCTTACTCCACAGTTTCGACGTAAATTGACTTCCGTGGTCGCTTAAGATGTACTTCACCGGCATGAGTGGCAACAATTCCTTTTCAATTATATTTAGAGCTGCTACAGTATTGGCTTTCTTCATAGGGAATAACTTAATGAATTTGGAAAAAACGTCGACGGCTACTAGGACATAGCTTACTCCTGCTCTTCCTCGGGGTAATGGACCAAAGAAATCCACCGCTACTATTTCACCTACTTCTCGCGTTATAATTGGATGTAACGGGCCGACAAAGGTTTTATTTGGTTTCTTGGCCTTTTGACAAAGATCCAGGTGGATAATCTTTGTTTAATCTGCTTATGCATTCCCCTCCAATAAAAATGGTCTTTCATCAGCTCAAACACCTTGGCGCCGCCGATATGTCCAAACTCCCGATGATAGTGCCAAATTAATGCGTGCTGTATTTGGTTGGGGATAGCCATGGTCTTCTGTCGGTCATGGTTGATGTGTAGTAGAACATCATTCTCAATGACATATTGTTCCAATAGTCGGTTAATGGCTTTGGGCGCATTATCTCCATACCGTAGGGAGGCAACAATTTGGGATAGTTCCTCATCTTCAGCCTGGCATTTCCTCAAATTTTTTAAATCGTGCATTAAGTCGGGCAGGTTTTCTACGCTGAAGGCGGCAATTATCGGATCGGTAACCGGATGATTGTCAGCTCCGGCCGGAGACCTAGATAATATATCCGCCACCTTATTATCTTTACCGGGAATATGTTCTATGGTGAAATTAAATTGCTGCAAAAATAGAGTCCAGCGAGTTAATCGTTCGTTCAAAAACCGACATTGTTTAATAAAAGTCAAAGAATGGTGATCGGTCCTTATGATAAGCGAGGCCTGATATAAGAACAGGCGGAATTTCTTGAGATTGTATACTATAGCCAATAGTTCTTTCTCAGTGGTAGTGTAATTGAGTTCACAATTGTTCAATCTTCGACTTTGGAAACCAATGACTCCCGGTTCTCCGTCCTCCTGTTCTTGATAGAGCACACCTCCGATTCCATAGAAAGAACTGTCCGTTTCTAGAATATAGGGCTTCTGTGGATCTGGATGCACCAGTAAAACGCTATCTAGGAATTTTCCTTTTATCGCTTTAAAACAGTTCTCTTCGTCTGGTCCCCACGTCCATTTTGTTTCCTTTTTTAATAGGTGACTTAGACCAGCCGTTATCAGGGCGTAATCCTTGCAAAAACGCCTGTAATAATTGCATAATCCGAGGAAAGCGCGAAGGTGTTTAATCTTTGTTGGTGTTGGAAATTGCTGAATGGCTTGTACTTTTTCAGGGTTAGTCAAGATTCCTTGAGCAGTTAGGATGTGTCCCAAAAAGTTAACTTCTTTTCTGAGAAATAAAGACTTCTCTAAATTAACGGTCATTCCTGCGGCTCGAAGACGCTTCAGGACGTTTTCGAGGTGCTCTAAATGGCTAGTGAAATCCGGTGAACTAATTAGTAGGTCATCGATGTAATTATGGGTATACTTTCGAACGTCGGGTCCTAACACATAATCCATGGCTCTTGAAAAACTACCCACCGCAGTCTTTAAGCCAAAAGGAAGTACCTTAAATACATAACTTCTTCCGTTATATAGGAAACCTGTATATTTTCGGCTCTCCGGGTCCAGTGGAATCTGCCAATACGAAGCGGTTAAATCGATGGTCGTTAAGTAACGGACGTTTTAAAATCTTTGCAGCATTTCCTCTATACAGGGCAGGGCGGTGATTCGGTTTCAGAAACCATATTTTCATTTAGGTTACGGGCGTCTAAGCATAGGCTTACGTCCCCGTCCTTTTTCCTGACTGCCGTAATTGGACTCGCGTATTCAGAGGCCGATCGTTCGATTACGCCTTGCCTTTCCATTTCCTGCAATTTCTTTTCCACGGCGGGCCGCATGGCGAAAGGTATCGGGTAACTTTTCTTGACGAACGGTTTATCCGTAAGCATCTGAATGTGGTGACTATATAGATGAGTCAATCCGGGTTCAGCGCTGAATATATCTTGAAATTGGTTTAACAGCCGATATAGCTTCGACTTTTGTCCCGGTTCAACGTCCGCTTCGGAAGTTTTTTCCAGTAAACTGGGGCCCGTAGGCCGGATTTTTTTTTCAGGTGTAATACTTCAGTGGTTTCTTCCCAAATTATGACTTTCCATTTTGGGTTTTCGTCGGATACCACGAACCGTATGGAGATAGGTCGCTTATGATCAGCACACATCGTTATAGTTCTCATTTCCAAGTTAATTTGACTACAATATTTCTCCATCCAATCATAGCCAATTATACAGGGTTTTATTAAGTCGGCCAAGACAAGACAGCACAGCGGAAATGTATGGCCTCGCACGTCCATTTCCAGTAGCACCTATTTATTTATCCTCTTACTTTTCTTGCTGAATGCCCCTTGCACTTGGATAGCTCTCAGCGGCAGAACGGGGATGGATGGATTCAGAGCATTAGTTGTTGCCAGAGTTCTTCCGATATGCCAGTTATCTCACTGCCCGTATCTAGCAGTGCACATGTTTTTATTCCATTTAACTGAATACAAGTTTCGGGCAGCAAAGAAGATCCTTCTTTTTCTAGTGAATTGGAGGACTTACTGACCGGAATATAACCTAAATCGGATGTATATCCCGAAGTCTTTCCTTGAGCTCCTATTGGTTCGATAATACCCTGCAACTTCCTTCCTAAACCCTTACCTCTTTTATATCCCATTTGAAACATAATTTGCCAAGCTGTAGATGGCATAGTTACTAGTAATCCTCACTGACGCGACCGTCCCAGTCTACCTCCAGTCGAGCCCGACGGTCCACTTAGCTCAACTGATTGAAGTTTTCCGACAAACGATTAGGCTTGCCTTTACCGGTGGTGCCGTTTTTCCCCTTTTTCCTTTCCTGCATGGGGAAACGTTCTTCGGTTCCCATGGATTTTCCTAAAGGATACGGAGCCGTTCCATTCCTCCGGTCGCTACTAGAAGGGGAAATTCTGATTGGGCCTCCCACAATGGATTCCTGCTGCTTCAGAAAGTCCACGGTACCAGCGATGGTTTTGTTGTTATGTAACACCCATAAGAATTGTATGTGAGCGGGGAAATGTTTAATGAGTTGGGCGACCAAAGCTCCTTCAGCCGGAGGGTTTGTGAGTAAGTCCCACACACTTGGAAAAATAATCCACCATGGAAGTTTCCTCAGTCCATCGGCTGCTAGCTAGTTTTTCACGTAATTTGCCCTGTTCCACTTCGGACCAAAAACAATGTAGGAACGCTTTCCTAAAATCGTCGTAGCTGGACCATGCAATTCGGTATATAGCATACCAATCTTCGGCGGCCTCTGCAAAGCACTCGCACAACATTTCCAACCGCCTTTCGCCCTCGACGCTCATCTTCCTAAAATAAGCTTCCAACTCTTCGAGAAACTTCATTGGATGTTTCCGCGACCCATGCCCATAAAATTTCGGTACTTCCGGTGCTTGAGTGAAAAACAACCCGGACGTACTACTAGGCATTGCAGTGGGTGGGTTTCCTCCCAAGGGAGATGAGTGTAGCGAAGGATTGACTGATAGCAACTCTACCTGGGAATGGATGTTCTCTATCTTGTCGATAAGTTCTTTATGCATCGTCACGACTCCCTTACCTAGGTTTCTAAACTGTTGGGTCATATTGAAAGTGAAATGCATTAGCGTGTCCTGTAATTTTTCATTGGTGACTTCCGCTACTTCCCTTTGATGCTCCTCTTGACCTGGTACAGGAGGAATTTCGTAGGATACTCAACAAACTTACCTTAGTCCTTGAGGAATCATTTTTCTTTCTATTTCCGGTTTATCTTTATTGTATCTTCGATCCTTATTATTTTATGCATTACCGTTATTATACGATCGGCGGTCCACTTTTAAATTTAAACTTTTCTCAGTGTATTTTGAAAACTTCACATCCTGGTCACGGCACCACTGTAACCTTACGGCCCCCCGCCTATGCGGAAGTAAAAGAAATCGATGATTTATTAATCGTCAAGTTTATAAGTGGATAATTAATATGGATATTAATTTTTGGCTAATTATCTATATCAATTAGGTTTATATTTGATGATTTAAATATCACAAAAAATGAGGGTTGCCCCTGGATGTCCGAGTATAGCACTAAAAGTGCCGCACGACTCTGGCTGTGAGTCTTTAATTTACCTGTCTTTGAATTCCATAGGCGTACGTTTCGTTCGTACAAGTAAATTCATCATTTTGACATTGAGAGCTGTTTTCAGTATTGGACTATGTTAGACGCTTATGTAATCAAAGACTAGGCTCGGACGTGATTGTGATCGTCTATTTGGGAGGACTCTACGTTGTGTCAGATTCGCTGAAAAGGTATCAGAGCGAAGTATTACACTGAGAACGCTAAATTTCGCACAGGGATTAACGCTTGTGTTTGTTTAGAATTTAGAAGAGTTTCGAGAACCGAGAAGTGGCTAGACGTGAAAGGCTCCTTTTGTTTGTAAAATTTGGAAGAATGACGTTATTGGCTGCTGACGGCGAAAAATCTGGATAACCGAAACTTCCGGTCACGTTTCCAAAGGTTTCCCTACCCTGCATGCCGGACGAGACTAAGGAGCTGTCGCCTATCTCTATAGGTTCCCCTCAAACGGTTGCTGGAATGAGCTGTCGCTCCAGGCTGTCGCCCTCCGTCCCACGTTGAAGGAAACACTGTGAACCCTGCTAGTCTAACCAGAAGACCCGGCCCGCACTTTTCTCCTAACAACCTCTAACGCAGATTAAGTAATGGCTTTAGAAGTATTTATTTATTGGGGCCATCGCCTAGCCTACTCTAAGAATAATCATTGTTCGACAGTAACGGACTGTTAGATATTTTTATTTAAATTTAGGCAAATTATATAGAGGTGGAAAATGAGATGCTTTTTCTGTTCTAATAAATGTCCTCACATCCCCACGAGCATTAAACTCGATATTGTGTCCAGCGTGGACTCTCGTCCCACAATAGCGCGATGGGGGAGCATGATCAACCTACGGGCCTACGAACGTAAATCAGACGCAGAAATTAACTCTCAAGGTTTCCGCTATAAAGAAATTATGAGAGCAGTGAGATTAAATCTGACGGCCGCTACTGTTCACGGAAATTATTAAGAGAGGTTATTTGAGGGCGCTAAGTTAATCCTTGCGGAAAAAACAGCGCCGAGAGAAAGTTTAAACGAAAAATGGATTACTGCAAACTTAAGAAATCGCTATAAAGTAAACCAAGGAAAAAAAGAAAGGATTCTTCAAGAATGTGAAGAACTGCACAAACTGCTATAGACCTAACCTGGTACAGGAGGATTTTCGAATTCCGCGTCCATTTTGCACGTAACGGTACCTTTAAAATAAAATATCATTAGGAATATTGACCATAAAATAAGAACAACTTTCAGAAACTCGTAACCACATAAAATCCAAATTGGGTCAAAAACACACTTCTGTAAAAATACCGCAAACTGTCATAATATAATCTACCCTAAATTTTCCTAAGAACCTGTAATTTATGGGTCAGTCGTTAAGCCCACAAAACCCCTTAAACAAGTGATAAGCTTTAACAGATGGTACGGGTGTCACGAGTAAACAGGGTTTAAAATACATTTTTGAATATCTTTTGTATACAGAGGGTTTTGTTTTTCTGAGATCGAAAAACGATTATTACCTATTAAAGTTGGAAATTGATTGAAATATATATGTTTTCTTAGAGGAGGAGTAAAATAGTTAAGAGAAAAGTTTGGAGCAAGAATTCACGCCCCCGGAACTAAACTTATTTTTTATATAGTCTATCAGTTCTTTGGGTCCGGTTAGTTAGAGAATACAAAGGAAAAAAAATCGAGGAACCCAGTAGGTCACCGGCAATTAAGCGATGACGCACACCTGGAGGATGGGATAGGCAGAAATCCAGTAGGTCACCGGCAATTAAGCGATGACGCACACCTGGAGGATAAGGATAGGTAGAAATCCAGTAGGTCACCGGCAATTAAGCGATGACGCACACCTGGAGGATAAGGATAGGTAGCAATCCAGTAGGTCACCGGCAATTAAGCGATGACGCACACCTGGAGGATAAGGATAGGTAGAAATCCAGTAGGTCACCGGCAATTAAGCGATGACGTACACCTGGAGGAAAAAGGATAGGTAGAAATCCAGTAAGTCACCGGCAATTAAGCGATGACGCACACCTGAAGGATAAGGATAGGTAGAAATCCAGTAGGTCACCGGCAATTAAGCGATGACGCACACCTGGAGGATAAGGATAGGTAGAAATCCAGTAGGTCACCGGCAATTAAGCGATGACGTACACCTGGAGGAAAAAGGATAGGTAGAAATCCAGTAGGTCACCGGCAATTAAGCGATGACGCACACCTGGAGGATAAGGGTAGGTAGAAATCCAGTAGGTCACCGGCAATTAAGCGATGACGCACACCTGGAGGATAAGGATAGGTAGAAATCCAGTAGGTCACCGGCAATTAAGCGATGACGTACACCTGGAGGAAAAAGGATAGGTAGAAATCCAGTAGGTCACCGGCAATTAAGCGATGACGCACACCTGGAGGATAAGGATAGGTAGCAATCCAGTAGGTCACCGGCAATTAAGCGATGACGCACACCTGGAGGATAAGGATAGGTAGAAATCCAGTAGGTCACCGGCAATTAAGCGATGACGTACACCTGGAGGAAAAAGGATAGGTAGAAATCCAGTAGGTCACCGGCAATTAAGCGATGACGCACACCTGGAGGATAAGGGTAGGTAGAAATCCAGTAGGTCACCGGCAATTAAGCGATGACGCACACCTGGAGGACGGGAAAAGGAAGAATTATAGTTGCGGGAAATGTTAGTTTAGGTGGGCTAGTAGTTAAGGAAATTATAAAGATTTTACTGGGCTTAGTAGAAAGAACGCCCAGTAGATTTTTAGCAAACGTTAAAATAAAATTAAGAGTATGATTTTTTTTTATGCTTTAAGGTAATTATTTAAAATATTATGTGATGAGACGAGAATCTTTTATAATAAATTACTAGCTTGCCTAAATCCCCTAATAATATTTGAATAATTATTAAAATAAATAATTGTGAAACTATGGCAAAAAATAAGAGTTAAAGATAGATATCTGACTCAAGAAACAAAATTATTTAGTAAATTAGAAATTTTGAATTTAAAATATTTACCTATTTTTTGTTTGAAAATAATTATGTTGGTTTAAAAATTCCAACCCAATATTTTAAAAGACGGTGGCTGGAAGAGCCTTTTTAAGGATTTGAATTTTCTAAGAAATTTTTTTCTCGTCTCCTCGTGAAAGCCTGTGGCTCAGCTATTTATAGCCGACTTTTAGTGTCCGCGCATTTTTCGTCTCCGCTTTGTGCGATCATTCTATACGTTCCCTGGCTTGTTCACGCGGTACCCGTGCGTACCGATGTCCTAACTAAATTTTTTAAATCCTGCATTAAGTCGGGCAGATTTTCTACGCTGAAGGCGGCAATTATCGGATCGGTAACCGGATGATTGTCAGCTCCGGCCGGAAACCTAGATAATATATCCGCCACCTTATTATCTTTACCGGGAATATGTTCTATGGTGAAATTAAATTGCTGCAAAAATAGAGTCCAGCGAGTTAATCGTTCGTTCAAAAACCGACATTGTTTAATAAAAGTCAAAGCATGGTGATCGGTCCTTATGATAAGCGAGGCCTGACATAAGAACAGGCGGAATTTCTTGAGATTGTATACTATAGCCAATAGTTCTTTCTCAGTGGTAGTGTAATTGAGTTCACAATTGTTCAATCTTCGACTTTGGAAACCAATGACTCCCGGTTCTCCGTCCTCCTGTTCTTGATAGAGCACACCTCCGATTCCATAGAAAGAACTGTCCGTTTCTAGAATATAGGGCTTCTGTGGATCTGGATGCACCAGTAAAACGCTATCTAGGAATTTTCCTTTTATCGCTTTAAAACAGTTCTCTTCGTCTGGTCCCCACGTCCATTTTGTTTCCTTTTTTAATAGGTGACTTAGACCAGCCGTTATCGGGGCGTAATCCTTGCAAAAACGCCTGTAATAATTGCATAATCCGAGGAAAGCGCGAAGGTGTTTAATCTTTGTTGGTGTTGGAAATTGCTGAATGGCTTGTACTTTTTCAGGGTTAGTCAAGATTCCTTGGGCAGTTAGGATGTGTCCCAAAAATTTAACTTCTTTTCTGAGAAATAAAGACTTCTCTAAATTAACGGTCATTCCTGCGGCTCGAAGACGCTTCAGGACGTTTTCGAGGTGCTCTAAATGGCTAGTGAAATCCGGTGAACTAATTAGTAGGTCATCGATGTAATTATGGGTATACTTTCGAACGTCGGGTCCTAACACATAATCCATGGCTCTTGAAAAACTACCCACTGCAGTCTTTAAGCCAAAAGGAAGTACCTTAAATACATAACTTCTTCCGTTATATAGGAAACCTGTATATTTTCGGCTCTCCGGGTCCAGTGGAATCTGCCAATACGAAGCGGTTAAATCGATGGTCGTTAAGTAACGGACGTTTTAAAATCTTTGCAGCATTTCCTCTATACAGGGCAGGGCGGTGATTCGGTTTCAGAAACCATATTTTCATTTAGGTTACGGGCGTCTAAGCATAGGCGTACGTCCCCGTCCTTTTTCCTGACTGCCGTAATTGGACTCGCGTATTCAGAGGCCGATCGTTCGATTACGCCTTGCCTTTCCATTTCCTGCAATTTCTTTTCCACGGCGGGCCGCATGGCGAAAGGTATCGGGTAACTTTTCTTGACGAACGGTTTATCCGTAAGCATCTGAATGTGGTGACTATATAGATGAGTCAATCCGGGTTCAGCGCTGAATATATCTTGAAATTGGTATAACAGCCGATATAGCTTCGACTTTTGTCCCGGTTCAACGTCCGCTTCGGAAGTTTTTTCCAGTAAACTGGGGCCCGTAGGCCGGATTTTTTTTTTCAGGTGTAATACTTCTGTGGTTTCTTCCCAAATTATGACTTTCCATTTTGGGTTTTCGTCGGATACCACGAACCGTATGGAGATAGGTCGCTTATGATCAGCACACATCGTTATAGTTCTCATTTCCAAGTTAATTTGACTACAATATTTCTCCATCCAATCATAGCCAATTATACAGGGTTTTATTAAGTCGGCCAAGACAAGACAGCACAGCGGAAATGTATGGCCTCGCACGTCCATTTCCAGTAGCACCTATTTATTTATCCTCTTACTTTTCTTGCTGAATGCCCCTTGCACTTGGATAGCTCTCAGCGGCAGAACGGGGATGGATGGATTCAGAGCATTAGTTGTTGCCAGAGTTCTTCCGATATGCCAGTTATCTCACTGCCCGTATCTAGCAGTGCACATGTTTTTATTCCATTTAACTGAATACAAGTTTCGGGCAGCAAAGAAGATCCTTCTTTTTCTAGTGAATTGGAGGACTTACTGACCGGAATATAACCTAAATCGGATGTATATCCCGAAGTCTTTCCTTGAGCTCCTATTGGTTCGATAATACCCTGCAACTTCCTTCCTAAACCCTTACCTCTTTTATATCCCATTTGAAACATAATTTGCCAAGCTGTAGATGGCATAGTTACTAGTAATCCTCACTGACGCGACCGTCCCAGTCTACCTCCAGTCGAGCCCGACGGTCCACTTAGCTCAACTGATTGAAGTTTTCCGACAAACGATTAGGCTTGCCTTTACCGGTGGTGCCGTTTTTCCCCTTTTTCCTTTCCTGCATGGGGAAACGTTCTTCGGTTCCCATGGATTTTCCTAAAGGATACGGAGCCGTTCCATTCCTCCGGTCGCTACTAGAAGGGGAAATTCTGATTGGGCCTCCCACAATGGATTCCTGCTGCTTCAGAAAGTCCACGGTACCAGCGATGGTTTTGTTGTTATGTAACACCCATAAGAATTGTATGTGAGCGGGGAAATGTTTAATGAGTTGGGCGACCAAAGCTCCTTCAGCCGGAGGGTTTGTGAGTAAGGTGCCCTGTCCCACACACTTGGAAAAATAATCCACCATGGAAGTTTCCTCAGTCCATCGGCTGCTAGCTAGTTTTTCACGTAATTTGCCCTGTTCCACTTCGGACCAAAAACAATGTAGGAACGCTTTCCTAAAATCGTCGTAGCTGGACCATGCAATTCGGTATATAGCATACCAATCTTCGGCGGCCTCTGCAAAGCACTCGCACAACATTTCCAACCGCCTTTCGCCCTCGACGCTCATCTTCCTAAAATAAGCTTCCAACTCTTCGAGAAACTTCATTGGATGTTTCCGCGACCCATGCCCATAAAATTTCGGTACTTCCGGTGCTTGAGTGAAAAACAACCCGGACGTACTACTAGGCATTGCAGTGGGTGGGTTTCCTCCCAAGGGAGATGAGTGTAGCGAAGGATTGACTGATAGCAACTCTACCTGGGAATGGATGTTCTCTATCTTGTCGATAAGTTCTTTATGCATCGTCACGACTCCCTTACCTAGGTTTCTAAACTGTTGGGTCATATTGAAAGTGAAATGCATTAGCGTGTCCTGTAATTTTTCATTGGTGACTTCCGCTACTTCCCTTTGATGCTCCTCTTGACCTGGTACAGGAGGAATTTCGTAGGATACTCAACAAACTTACCTTAGTCCTTGAGGAATCATTTTTCTTTCTATTTCCGGTTTATCTTTATTGTATCTTCGATCCTTATTATTTTATGCATTACCGTTATTATACGATCGGCGGTCCACTTTTAAATTTAAACTTTTCTCAGTGTATTTTGAAAACTTCACATCCTGGTCACGGCACCACTGTAACCTTACGGCCCCCCGCCTATGCGGAAGTAAAAGAAATCGATGATTTATTAATCGTCAAGTTTATAAGTGGATAATTAATATGGATATTAATTTTTGGCTAATTATCTATATCAATTAGGTTTATATTTGATGATTTAAATATCACAAAAAATGAGGGTTGCCCCTGGATGTCCGAGTATAGCACTAAAAGTGCCGCACGACTCTGGCTGCGAGTCTTTAATTTACCTGTCTTTGAATTCCATAGGCGTACGTTTCGTTCGTACAAGTAAATTCATCATTTTGACATTGAGAGCTGTTTTCAGTATTGGACTATGTTAGACGCTTATGTAATCAAAGACTAGGCTCGGACGTGATTGTGATCGTCTATTTGGGAGGACTCTACGTTGTGTCAGATTCGCTGAAAAGGTATCAGAGCGAAGTATTACACTGAGAACGCTAAATTTCGCACAGGGATTAACGCTTGTGTTTGTTTAGAATTTAGAAGAGTTTCGAGAACCGAGAAGTGGCTAGACGTGAAAGGCTCCTTTTGTTTGTAAAATTTGGAAGAATGACGTTATTGGCTGCTGACGGCGAAAAATCTGGATAACCGAAACTTCCGGTCACGTTTCCAAAGGTTTCCCTACCCTGCATGCCGGACGAGACTAAGGAGCTGTCGCCTATCTCTATAGGTTCCCCTCAAACGGTTGCTGGAATGAGCTGTCGCTCCAGGCTGTCGCCCTCCGTCCCACGTTGAAGGAAACACTGTGAACCCTGCTAGTCTAACCAGAAGACCCGGCCCGCACTTTTCTCCTAACAACCTCTAACGCAGATTAAGTAATGGCTTTAGAAGTATTTATTTATTGGGGCCATCGCCTAGCCTACTCTAAGAATAATCATTGTTCGACAGTAACGGACTGTTAGATATTTTTATTTAAATTTAGGCAAATTATATAGAGGTGGAAAATGAGATGCTTTTTCTGTTCTAATAAATGTCCTCACATCCCCACGAGCATTAAACTCGATATTGTGTCCAGCGTGGACTCTCGTCCCACAATAGCGCGATGGGGGAGCATGATCAACCTACGGGCCTACGAACGTAAATCAGACGCAGAAATTAACTCTCAAGGTTTCCGCTATAAAGAAATTATGAGAGCAGTGAGATTAAATCTGACGGCCGCTACTGTTCACGGAAATTATTAAGAGAGGTTATTTGAGGGCGCTAAGTTAATCCTTGCGGAAAAAACAGCGCCGAGAGAAAGTTTAAACGAAAAATGGATTACTGCAAACTTAAGAAATCGCTATAAAGTAAACCAAGGAAAAAAAGAAAGGATTCTTCAAGAATGTGAAGAACTGCACAAACTGCTATAGACCTAACCTGGTACAGGAGGATTTTCGAATTCCGCGTCCATTTTGCACGTAACGGTACCTTTAAAATAAAATATCATTAGGAATATTGACCATAAAATAAGAACAACTTTCAGAAACTCGTAACCACATAAAATCCAAATTGGGTCAAAAACACACTTCTGTAAAAATACCGCAAACTGTCATAATATAATCTACCCTAAATTTTCCTAAGAACCTGTAATTTATGGGTCAGTCGTTAAGCCCACAAAACCCCTTAAACAAGTGATAAGCTTTAACAGATGGTATGGGTGTCACGAGTAAACAGGGTTTAAAATACATTTTTGAATATCTTTTGTATACAGAGGGTTTTGTTTTTCTGAGATCGAAAAACGATTATTACCTATTAAAGTTGGAAATTGATTGAAATATCTATGTTTTCTTAGAGGAGGAGTAAAATAGTTAAGAGAAAAGTTTGGAGCGAGAATTCACGCCCCCGGAACTAAACTTATTTTTTATATAGTCTATCAGTTCTTTGGGTCCGGTTAGTTAGAGAATACAAAGGAAAAAAAATCGAGGAACCCAGTAGGTCACCGGCAATTAAGCGATGACGCACACCTGGAGGATGGGATAGGCAGAAATCCAGTAGGTCACCGGCAATTAAGCGATGACGCACACCTGGAGGATAAGGATAGGTAGAAATCCAGTAGGTCACCGGCAATTAAGCGATGACGTACACCTGGAGGAAAAAGGATAGGTAGAAATCCAGTAGGTCACCGGCAATTAAGCGATGACGCACACCTGGAGGATGGGATAGGCAGAAATCCAGTAGGTCACCGGCAATTAAGCGATGACGCACACCTGGAGGATAAGGATAGGTAGCAATCCAGTAGGTCACCGGCAATTAAGCGATGACGCACACCTGGAGGATAAGGATAGGTAGAAATCCAGTAGGTCACCGGCAATTAAGCGATGACGTACACCTGGAGGAAAAAGGATAGGTAGAAATCCAGTAAGTCACCGGCAATTAAGCGATGACGCACACCTGAAGGATAAGGATAGGTAGAAATCCAGTAGGTCACCGGCAATTAAGCGATGACGCACACCTGGAGGATAAGGATAGGTAGAAATCCAGTAGGTCACCGGCAATTAAGCGATGACGTACACCTGGAGGAAAAAGGATAGGTAGAAATCCAGTAGGTCACCGGCAATTAAGCGATGACGCACACCTGGAGGATAAGGGTAGGTAGAAATCCAGTAGGTCACCGGCAATTAAGCGATGACGCACACCTGGAGGATAAGGATAGGTAGAAATCCAGTAGGTCACCGGCAATTAAGCGATGACGTACACCTGGAGGAAAAAGGATAGGTAGAAATCCAGTAGGTCACCGGCAATTAAGCGATGACGCACACCTGGAGGATAAGGATAGGTAGCAATCCAGTAGGTCACCGGCAATTAAGCGATGACGCACACCTGGAGGATAAGGATAGGTAGAAATCCAGTAGGTCACCGGCAATTAAGCGATGACGTACACCTGGAGGAAAAAGGATAGGTAGAAATCCAGTAGGTCACCGGCAATTAAGCGATGACGCACACCTGGAGGATAAGGGTAGGTAGAAATCCAGTAGGTCACCGGCAATTAAGCGATGACGCACACCTGGAGGACGGGAAAAGGAAGAATTATAGTTGCGGGAAATGTTAGTTTAGGTGGGCTAGTAGTTAAGGAAATTATAAAGATTTTACTGGGCTTAGTAGAAAGAACGCCCAGTAGATTTTTAGCAAACGTTAAAATAAAATTAAGAGTATGAATTTTTTTTATGCTTTAAGGTAATTATTTAAAATATTATGTGATGAGACGAGAATCTTTTATAATAAATTACTAGCTTGCCTAAATCCCCTAATAATATTTGAATAATTATTAAAATAAATAATTGTGAAACTATGGCAAAAAATAAGAGTTAAAGATAGATATCTGACTCAAGAAACAAAATTATTTAGTAAATTAGAAATTTTGAATTTAAAATATTTACCTATTTTTTGTTTGAAAATAATTATGTTGGTTTAAAAATTCCAACCCAATATTTTAAAAGACGGTGGCTGGAAGAGCCTTTTTAAGGATTTGAATTTTCTAAGAAATTTTTTTCTCGTCTCCTCGTGAAAGCCTGTGGCTCAGCTATTTATAGCCGACTTTTAGTGTCCGCGCATTTTTCGTCTCCGCTTTGTGCGATCATTCTATACGTTCCCTGGCTTGTTCACGCGGTACCCGTGCGTACCGATGTCCTAACTAAATTTTTTAAATCCTGCATTAAGTCGGGCAGGTTTTCTACGCTGAAGGCGGCAATTATCGGATCGGTAACCGGATGATTGTCAGCTCCGGCCGGAAACCTAGATAATATATCCGCCACCTTATTATCTTTACCGGGAATATGTTCTATGGTGAAATTAAATTGCTGCAAAAATAGAGTCCAGCGAGTTAATCGTTCGTTCAAAAACCGACATTGTTTAATAAAAGTCAAAGCATGGTGATCGGTCCTTATGATAAGCGAGGCCTGACATAAGAACAGGCGGAATTTCTTGAGATTGTATACTATAGCCAATAGTTCTTTCTCAGTGGTAGTGTAATTGAGTTCACAATTGTTCAATCTTCGACTTTGGAAACCAATGACTCCCGGTTCTCCGTCCTCCTGTTCTTGATAGAGCACACCTCCGATTCCATAGAAAGAACTGTCCGTTTCTAGAATATAGGGCTTCTGTGGATCTGGATGCACCAGTAAAACGCTATCTAGGAATTTTCCTTTTATCGCTTTAAAACAGTTCTCTTCGTCTGGTCCCCACGTCCATTTTGTTTCCTTTTTTAATAGGTGACTTAGACCAGCCGTTATCGGGGCGTAATCCTTGCAAAAACGCCTGTAATAATTGCATAATCCGAGGAAAGCGCGAAGGTGTTTAATCTTTGTTGGTGTTGGAAATTGCTGAATGGCTTGTACTTTTTCAGGGTTAGTCAAGATTCCTTGAGCAGTTAGGATGTGTCCCAAAAATTTAACTTCTTTTCTGAGAAATAAAGACTTCTCTAAATTAACGGTCATTCCTGCGGCTCGAAGACGCTTCAGGACGTTTTCGAGGTGCTCTAAATGGCTAGTGAAATCCGGTGAACTAATTAGTAGGTCATCGATGTAATTATGGGTATACTTTCGAACGTCGGGTCCTAACACATAATCCATGGCTCTTGAAAAACTACCCACTGCAGTCTTTAAGCCAAAAGGAAGTACCTTAAATACATAACTTCTTCCGTTATATAGGAAACCTGTATATTTTCGGCTCTCCGGGTCCAGTGGAATCTGCCAATACGAAGCGGTTAAATCGATGGTCGTTAAGTAACGGACGTTTTAAAATCTTTGCAGCATTTCCTCTATACAGGGCAGGGCGGTGATTCGGTTTCAGAAACCATATTTTCATTTAGGTTACGGGCGTCTAAGCATAGGCGTACGTCCCCGTCCTTTTTCCTGACTGCCGTAATTGGACTCGCGTATTCAGAGGCCGATCGTTCGATTACGCCTTGCCTTTCCATTTCCTGCAATTTCTTTTCCACGGCGGGCCGCATGGCGAAAGGTATCGGGTAACTTTTCTTGACGAACGGTTTATCCGTAAGCATCTGAATGTGGTGACTATATAGATGAGTCAATCCGGGTTCAGCGCTGAATATATCTTGAAATTGGTTTAACAGCCGATATAGCTTCGACTTTTGTCCCGGTTCAACGTCCGCTTCGGAAGTTTTTTCCAGTAAACTGGGGCCCGTAGGCCGGATTTTTTTTTTCAGGTGTAATACTTCTGTGGTTTCTTCCCAAATTATGACTTTCCATTTTGGGTTTTCGTCGGATACCACGAACCGTATGGAGATAGGTCGCTTATGATCAGCACACATTGTTATAGTTCTCATTTCCAAGTTAATTTGACTACAATATTTCTCCATCCAATCATAGCCAATTATACAGGGTTTTATTAAGTCGGCCAAGACAAGACAGCACAGCGGAAATGTATGGCCTCGCACGTCTATTTCCAGTAGCACCTATTTATTTATCCTCTTACTTTTCTTGCTGAATGCCCCTTGCACTTGGATAGCTCTCAGCGGCAGAACGGGGATGGATGGATTCAGAGCAATTAGTTGTTGCCAGAGTTCTTCCGATATGCCAGTTATCTCACTGCTTGTATCTAGCAGTGCACATGTTTTTATTCCATTTAACTGAATACAAATTTCGGGCAGCAAAGAAGATCCTTCTTTTTCTAGTGAATTGGAGGACTTACTGACCGGAATATAACCTAAATCGGATGTATCCCCCGAAGTCTTTCCTTGAGCTCCTATTGGTTCGATAATACCCTGCAACTTCCTTCCTAAACCCTTACCTCTTTTATATCCCATTTGAAACATAATTTGCCAAGCTGTAGATGGCATAGTTACTAGTAATCCTCACTGACGCGACCGTCCCAGTCTACCTCCAGTCGAGCCCGACGGTCCACTTAGCTCAACTGATTGAAGTTTTCCGACAAACGATTAGGCTTGCCTTTACCGGTGGTGCCGTTTTTCCCCTTTTTCCTTTCCTGCATGGGGAAACGTTCTTCGGTTCCCATGGATTTTCCTAAAGGATACGGAGCCGTTCCATTCCTCCGGTCGCTACTAGAAGGGGAAATTCTGATTGGGCCTCCCACAATGGATTCCTGCTGCTTCAGAAAGTCCACGGTACCAGCGATGGTTTTGTTGTTATGTAACACCCATAAGGATTGTATGTGAGCGGGGAAATGTTTAATGAGTAGGGCGACCAAAGCTCCTTCAGCCGGAGGGTTTGTGAGTAAGGTGCCCTGTCCCACACACTTGGAAAAATAATCCACCATGGAAGTTTCCTCAGTCCATCGGCTGCTAGCTAGTTTTTCACGTAATTTGCCCTGTTCCACTTCGGACCAAAAACAATGTAGGAACGCTTTCCTAAAATCGTCGTAGCTGGACCATGCAATTCGGTATATAGCATACCAATCTTCGGCGGCCTCTGCAAAGCACTCGCACAACATTTCCAACCGCCTTTCGCCCTCGACGCTCATCTTCCTAAAATAAGCTTCCAACTCTTCGAGAAACTTCATTGGATGTTTCCGCGACCCATGCCCATAAAATTTCGGTACTTCCGGTGCTTGAGTGAAAAACAACCCGGACGTACTACTAGGCATTGCAGTGGGTGGGTTTCCTCCCAAGGGAGATGAGTGTAGCGAAGGATTGACTGATAGCAACTCTACCTGGGAATGGATGTTCTCTATCTTGTCGATAAGTTCTTTATGCATCGTCACGACTCCCTTACCTAGGTTTCTAAACTGTTGGGTCATATTAAAAGTGAAATGCATTAGCGTGTCCTGTAATTTTTCATTGGTGACTTCCGCTACTTCCCTTTGATGCTCCTCCAGACCTGGTACAGGAGGAATTTCGTAGAATACTCAACAAACTTACCTTAGTCCTTGAGGAATCATTTTTCTTTCTATTTCCGGTTTATCTTTATTGTATCTTCGATCCTTATTATTTTATGCATTACCGTTATTATACGGTCGGCGGTCCACTTTTAAATTTAAACTTTTCTCAGTGTATTTTAAAAACTTCACATCCTGGTCACGGCACCACTGTAACCTTACGGCCCCCCGCCTATGCGGAAGTAAAAGAAATCGATGATTTATTAATCGTCAAGTTTATAAGTGGATAATTAATATGGATATTAATTTTTGGCTAATTATCTATATCAATTAGGTTTATATTTGATGATTTAAATATCACAAAAAATGAGGGTTGCCCCTGGATGTCCGAGTATAGCACTAAAAGTGCCGCACGACTCTGGCTGCGAGTCTTTAATTTACCTGTCTTTGAATTCCATAGGCGTACGTTTCGTTCGTACAAGTAAATTCATCATTTTGACATTGAGAGCTGTTTTCAGTATTGGACTATGTTAGACGCTTATGTAATCAAAGACTAGGCTCGGACGTGATTGTGATCGTCTATTTGGGAGGACTCTACGTTGTGTCAGATTCGCTGAAAAGGTATCAGAGCGAAGTATTACACTGAGAACGCTAAATTTCGCACAGGGATTAACGCTTGTGTTTGTTTAGAATTTAGAAGAGTTTCGAGAACCGAGAAGTGGCTAGACGTGAACGGCTCCTTTTGTTTGTAAAATTTGGAAGAATGACGTTATTGGCTGCTGACGGCGAAAAATCTGGATAACCGAAACTTCCGGTCAAGTTTCCAAAGGTTTCCCTACCCTGCATGCCGGACGAGACTAAGGAGCTGTCGCTCTAGGCTGTCGCCTATCTCTATAGGTTCCCCTCAAACGGTTGCTGGAATGAGCTGTCGCTCCAGGCTGTCGCCCTCCGTCCCACGTTGAAGGAAACACTGTGAACCCTGCTAGTCTAACCAGAAGACCCGGCCCGCACTTTTCTCCTAACAACCTCTAACGCAGATTAAGTAATGACTTTAGAAGTATCTATTTATTGGGGCCATCGCCTAGCCTACTCTAAGAATAATCATTGTTCGACAGTAACGGACTGTTAGATATTTTTATTTAAATTTAGGCAAATTATATAGAGGTGGAAAATGAGATGCTTTTTCTGTTCTAATAAATGTCCTCACATCCCCACGAGCATTAAACTCGATATTGTGTCCAGCGTGGACTCTCGTCCCACAATAGCGCGATGGGGGAGCATGATCAACCTACGGGCCTACGAACGTAAATCAGACGCAGAAATTAACTCTCAAGGTTTCCGCTATAAAGAAATTATGAGAGCAGTGAGATTAAATCTGACGGCCGCTACTGTTCACGGAAATTATTAAGAGAGGTTATTTGAGGGCGCTAAGTTAATCCTTGCGGAAAAAAACAGCGCCGAGAGAAAGTTTAAACGAAAAATGGATTACTGCAAACTTAAGAAATCGCTATAAAGTAAACCAAGGAAAAAAAGAAAGGATTCTTCAAGAATGTGAAGAACTGCACAAACTGCTATAGACCTAACCTGGTACAGGAGGATTTTCGAATTCCGCGTCCATTTTGCACGTAACGGTACCTTTAAAATAAAATATCATTAGGAATATTGACCATAAAATAAGAACAACTTTCAGAAACTCGTAACCACATAAAATCCAAATTGGGTCAAAAACACACTTCTGTAAAAATACCGCAAACTGTCATAATATAATCTACCCTAAACTTTCCTAAGAACCTGTAATTTATGGGTCAGTCGTTAAGCCCACAAAACCCCTTAAACAAGTGATAAGCTTTAACAGATGGTACGGGTGTCACGAGTAAACAGGGTTTAAAATACATTTTTGAATATCTTTTGTATACAGAGGGTTTTGTTTTTCTGAGATCGAAAAACGATTATTACCTATTAAAGTTGGAAATTGATTGAAATATATATGTTTTCTTAGAGGAGGAGTAAAATAGTTAAGAGAAAAGTTTGGAGCGAGAATTCACGCCCCCGGAACTAAACTTATTTTTTATATAGTCTATCAGTTCTTTGGGTCCGGTTAGTTAGAGAATACAAAGGAAAAAAAATCGAGGAACCCAGTAGGTCACCGGCAATTAAGCGATGACGCACACCTGGAGGATGGGATAGGCAGAAATCCAGTAGGTCACCGGCAATTAAGCGATGACGCACACCTGGAGGATAAGGATAGGTAGAAATCCAGTAGGTCACCGGCAATTAAGCGATGACGCACACCTGGAGGATAAGGATAGGTAGCAATCCAGTAGGTCACCGGCAATTAAGCGATGACGCACACCTGGAGGATAAGGATAGGTAGAAATCCAGTAGGTCACCGGCAATTAAGCGATGACGTACACCTGGAGAAAAAAGGATAGGTAGAAATCCAGTAGGTCACCGGCAATTAAGCGATGACGCACACCTGGAGGATAAGGGTAGGTAGAAATCCAGTAGGTCACCGGCAATTAAGCGATGACGCACACCTGGAGGACGGGAAAAGGAAGAATTATAGTTGCGGGAAATGTTAGTTTAGGTGGGCTAGTAGTTAAGGAAATTATAAAGATTTTACTGGGCTTAGTAGAAAGAACGCCCAGTAGATTTTTAGCAAACGTTAAAATAAAATTAAGAGTATGAATTTTTTTTATGCTTTAAGGTAATTATTTAAAATATTATGTGATGAGACGAGAATCTTTTATAATAAATTACTAGCTTGCCTAAATCCTCTAATAATATTTGAATAATTATTAAAATAAATAATTGTGAAACTATGGCAAAAAATAAGAGTTAAAGATAGATATCTGACTCAAGAAACAAAATTATTTAGTAAATTAGAAATTTTGAATTTAAAATATTTACCTATTTTTTGTTTGAAAATAATTATGTTGGTTTGAAAATTTCAACCCAATATTTTAAAAGACGGTGGCTGGAAGAGCCTTTTTAAGGATTTGAATTTTCTAAGAAATTTTTTTCTCGTCTCCTCGTGAAAGCCTGTGGCTCAGCTATTTATAGCCGACTTTTAGTGTCCGCGCATTTTTCGTCTCCGCTTTGTGCGATCATTCTATACGTTCCCTGGCTTGTTCACGCGGTACCCGTGCGTACCGATGTCCTAACTTCGCGAATCTTTTACCTAGCTGAAATTATGAAAAAATATTTAAATGTTCATACTTACTGTTGTTATATTTTATTAGTTATTAAACCTTGTTTACTAATTTTACCAGTTTAATTTAATCACACTTTTACCTATATTTAAAAATTTATTAAAACATATATGGACCGGGGTCAGGTCCGTCTCAATATCAAAAATATTTTTATTTTTATAAATGCAGAGTAAACTTTAATACTTCCGACTTAGGCGGATTAGCGCGATTATTAAGAATGCCACCACAAATTTACACAATTGATGAATAAAATAAAACAAACATGAAATATACTATATACTTAAAAGTAGATACCTTAAAAATATAAATATAAAAGAAACCCTTTCTTGAACATAATCATGTTTAAGTTCAGGTTAGTAACAAATCTACCCTTAAAACATATATGCCTACTAGGCGGAATCATCCGTAATATATCTGGACAATAAACCCCCTTTTTCTATGAGCTACGTTTTGATGTTGCCTTTTACAGCGGGGATTTGGATTAGTTAGATTATTCTTTACTTAATACATATTATATATGTATTTTTTAAATAAACATCTTTTGCCAGCCACTTAATCTCTATTCTTTTTATTTATTCCTCAAGTCACCTATATTATCTAACTAAAACAATTATATTGATGTATCGCAATAATGAAGAAAATTAATTGATGTACCGGGTGGTCTACTGCCAGACTGGCCTTAGGAAATCCCATGTAAATTTTATTGCTACCCTCAAATTTACATGGGATTTCTCCTAGGATTAGTCTGGCGGTGCACCGTCCACCCGGTAAACGAGCTTTTAATGGATATGTCTTACTTCATATTTTATAGGTCAGTATATATTTTATAAATTTACTTAGGTCAAATAATGATTTAAGGAGCCTGGATGGTAAATATAAATACTATATCGTTATTTTCGTTCAGATCATTTTTATAATAATTTTAGGAGATTCATACAGTCGAAATCACAGATATCTAACAATATTTTACTTAGTATTTGCTTTTTTTAACACTAAAAACCATGGATTTATTATTTGAGATAATAAAATTTACTGATTTTTTTGTGATAATATGCTCTAACGAATTATGTATATGAATTAAGAAGTTAACTTAATCAATCCAGGACATATTACAAGAAAAGTTAAATAAATGTTTGTAATATGTTTCATTTTTATTTCTTAAAAGGGAAAATGTGTTGGTTTTTAATTTAAATAAACTAGCAAATTCTAGATACAAAATTATTAGATGTTGGTCATTTCGAATTTATGGACCTCGTAAAATTGTTATAAAAAGGTTACACTAATATTTATATGTTACTGTTTTGCGTGCAAATTATTTGCACCTTTTAAATGTTAGGTTTGCATACCTAAAACGTTAAAAATACATTATAAATGCCACAGATACATTTTTGAAACTGCTACTAAATGTTTAATATCTGTGCAAATTATAGTTGCATTAAATGTTTCTATATATTGTTTGGCGTGCGAATTATTGGCATTTTTTAATGTTCATTTTGCATAAATAAAACGTCGAACCAATGGCTTGAAACCTGATCAGTGCCGTTTAATTTGTGGTCCTGAAACATTTATGTAACGTTAACGTATATGTTGCATTGTCGTAAGAAACATGTTTTACTTGCGTTCCTAAAATGCATTCTTCTGTAACATCACATTTTACGACGTCAAATAGTGTGGAATGTAACGTTCCTTTCCCGTTGATTGATTCGTCATTTTCTACATTTTGTGAAACGTTTCATGTCGAATGGAAACCAATATTTTGACGTTACTGAGATGTTTTTTTGTTTAGTGGATATTTAAATGTCATTAAAGTCAAAATTGTCAAAAGGAATTTATGGTTTGTTTCCCGCTAAAGCGGTATTAGTATTTTCAATAAAACGTTATCTATCACAAGGTACCTACAAACTGAATTTTTATAGCAAAATGAGTGATAAATTAAGAGTTCCAAACTTTACAACGTTCGAGAAGCTCCATTTACTACGAATTATAGCTAACAAATATTCATCCATCATAGAGGATAAAAAAAATGATAGGGCTTCTGGAGAGAAAAAAGAAAAGGCCTGGCAGCAGATCACACATGAGTTTAATGCTAGTTCATCTACTGGTATATTACGCAGTATGACTTCATTAAGGAAAAGCTATGAAAATAGAAAAAAGGAGCTTCGGAAAACTTTAGGTGATGAAAAAAGAGAAGTAACTCTTACTGGTGGAGGCCCACTACCAAAAATCAAAAAGGATGAAACAGACGACCTTTTAATGTTAATTTTAAATAAAAATACTTTGGTGGGTTTTAAAAACAAAATTGATGATGATGCAGATCAAGGTTTAATTGAGCGTAGGGACCCTGATCAAAATAATGACGTGGAATTTTATATAGTAGATGACGATGAGGGTGTCGCAGAGAACACACACCCAGAAATGGAGACATATCTGGTGTTATGTCCTTGACTAAGGTGCCGATGGTAGGGTCTTTTAGTATAGAAACGATACACGAACAATTATGTCGACATATTCTTTATTACACACTTATACATTTATATCACAGACTTTATTACATATACATATTTGACTAACAGAGAGCCGACGACAGACAATGTTGTCCGCGCAGCGCCGCAGCTTAAATAGGAGAACTGTTTCCCCTACCACTCGCGATAACCTTAAGGTGGCCGCTCGAATGCCGATACAACATCTGGTAAGTTCAATTTTTTTTTTGCTTTACAAGAAAGTAACTACAAGAAAAATATTTGAACCAATGTATTTCCATATTTATTTTAAGTATATGTATGTACCTACTTACAATTAAAATATTTTATAATTGATAACTCATATCCTACAATTTTTTAATTCTAGTCAATTAACAAAACCAGTCAGTCCATAGATGCAACGAATAATATTGATATTGATTGGAGAAAATACAATGCGACAAAGCTGAAATAACCTATTAGTCCAGCTTTAGCAACAAGTTTATCAACCTTGGAAAAAGACAAAACTGAGGACAAAACCATTAAAAATGTAAGAATATTTATAACAAGCTTCAATCATTTTTGTGATTTTTAACTACGTGTATTTACATAATTATGTTTTTTTGCAGTTGCCTGACCATACCAAAGCCACTCCAAAGAGCCGTAGAAGACCAACAACTGTGGTAAAAAGTTTGACATCCTCCGAGATAGCCAAAAAATATGACCTACTATTAGATAAAAGATTAACGTTTCTTGAAGGACAGTTAAATCATATGAAAGAAGACAATGCTCTTGAAATAAGAAAAAGAACATTAGAAATAGAACTGTTACAAACAGAATTACTGCTAAAAAAGAAAAATTTATAGTAGAGTAGCTAGATGTATTAATTTCAAAAAATGTTTATATAATAAGTATATTATCTTTATTATTAGTATGTTCGCCAAAAATTCTTGAGTTGGGTGCAATAAATATTAATGGATTGTATTTTGTCTTTATTCTTAAAAAAATACTTGGTCCATGGCATTATCTCGTAACTTTTTTTTTTCATTTATTGCTACATACAGAAGTTATTATAATATTATCTCATTGATTCTCAGCGTAGTAACTAACGTTACACCAAGCAATTTCTATTTTATAACTGAATTTTTTTTTTCCAACAAAGGTACATAACTTTACATTGCCGTTATAATACTGAATAACCACAGTACAGTACCATGGAACAAAGTTTGTTATAAATTTTTAAAATTGGCTTTGTTGCCTGAGGATAGGGTTTACAATATATTAATACTAACATTTATTTCAAACTAACTTTATTACAGATTTGTAAAGTAATTTTCTATCATCTCATTTCAAAAATCATACAATACATTTTCCTGACGATTTATTGGAGGGATGTCCCCTTGTTAAATTAAATATTCAAATTCCTCCATAATAATACCTAATGGGGGTGGGGGATCACCATCATGCATTGCTCGAGCAATATTATAAAGTATGGCTGTAGCTACTACCATTACTAAAGAAGTTTCAAGTTTGCATCCTAATCCAACAGGGGAATCTTCGTTTCCACACACCTATGGTTCTTTCCACTAAATTTCTACTCCGAATGTGAGATTCATTGTAGAGTTGTTGAGCTCTTGTATTAGGATTTCCTAGTGGTGTAAGTAAGTAAGATTTTAAGGGATATCCACTATCACCTACAAATATTTCAAAATAACATTGTGGGTGCTTGTTGCAAAAAAGCCCTGACAGTTTTTCTGTGGCCTGTTTTTGGCAAGGGTAAATATATAAAACTAGACTCTTTAAGGTAATAATATGGAATATTTATTGTTCATTTACCCACATACATACCTAAAAGGATGCCTGTGTCGAATTCCCCGGCCTCGAATCTAGTCGTAAGCCTACTACGACTAAATATTGTAGCATCGTGGGCAGATCCTGGCCACCTGTGTAATAATATTGACTATTTCCCTCATATACTGTAACTACAATGCGCTTTTCACTTGATTTTCGGTGAAAATCAGCCCTCGGTCGCGATTGAGCTGAAAATTGCACTCTTCTGGTTTTTCATTGTTGGTTACCTACGAGAATAACCGTCACTGTCACAACAAGTTGAAATTTCTGCTTTGACAATTTCGCGTCAATTTATCAAAATGATGAGTTTTTCATTCAGGAAATAGTCTAAAAAATATATTTCGTGCATGTAAAATGGCTTGATAATCATGCACTCAGATTTGTTGCCCTAAAGAAACAGCTTTCATGCATTTTTATTGTTATTTACCTTAAAAAGTGCCCTCCCATCGGTCGGGCACTTTTTGGTAAATAACAATAACAATGCATTCAAGCTGTTTCTAGGGCAACAAACCTTCATGCATGATTTTCAGCAATTTTACATGCACTTAACATATTACTATTGATACATTTTGTACTACGTATAGATAGCACAACATACACTGTGTATTGGTAGTTGTCTATACGTAGTAGTTAGAGTTAAGAAAGAACAAGATAGTTTCAAGGAATATTTAAAATGTCATGTGTTGCTGGCATTTTAATAAATATTCTCCTTTTACTAGCGATGGCTTCTGTAACTTTTTTTATTACCCTAGATACAGTGCTTTGATCCATTTTCATGAAGTCCCCTATGTTTATTTGATGTCCATCACTGGCATAAAATGAAAGGGCAGTCAGCAGTTGATTTATTGGTGTTACGCTGTTATTCCTACAAAATTGACAATTTCCTTATTAAATCAGGAAAGGGTTAAAATCATGTTTTTTGTTAAAATATATATTTCCTTTGTGCAATAAATTTCTAGACCCATGTATTGCAAAAAAAGATAAAACTAATCACCTATAAAATAGTAGTCTAATTGCAATTAGGACTTACTTTGTAGAGGTAGAGGTACGTATGGTCAGTTTATGTAATGTTTCTACATTGAATTAGAAATTAATTGTAAGTTTAGAAAGTATTTAAAAATTTCTTACAAATCGTTTTCGAATTCTAAATCATCTTCTATGAGCTCCAGCACATACAGTGTTGTAGGCTTCGTCAGTCTAAATTTTCTATAAAAGGCCATATCATCCATCTCCTCAAAATAGTTTGGCCTCCTAAAAATCTTCCTTGGAAATCCAAAATCAATTATATCTAAGATGTCATTATCGTCTTCTAGCAGGATTTCATCTTCTATTTTCATCATTATTAACACGAACGAAAAATAACTATTATTATAATGAATCGCATTATGCAGAAACGGTTTAAGTCACGTTTTGCCAAAATTCATGTTTGCACGAAAATCGCTTCTATATACCAAAATACACCTTTTTATGCAGAAAAGACATTAGTCCCATTTGCCACCTTGTACTGTTTTACTAGCAATTTTATTCGTTTTATGCAGAAAGGACGCAAGTCAATGACTTCCTACCTTTCTGCATGAAATGGTCGAGCCGATGAAAGTCCGATCTGCGCGCCTTTAATGTAAACATTTCACTAGCTTCAAATAGTCGGTTTGTTATTAAAGTTTTGCATGAAAATGAGTGATAGACCGAGAAGAAAGAAGGCAAATCCAGAGGATTACAACAGAAGTAAGATTAAGAAGGCTAGAACATCAGGTTCTGAGTATATAAATTACAAAGGCAATTTGGTAGCTTCTAAATCAGTAGGACAGTCGTGCAGGTAATATTTGAGGTTAAAATTATCGTTGTGTCTAGAGTCCCGTTAGACGGGAGCTATATAAAAATTTTCTTAAGAAATTGCGATGGTTTATTGGACTTTTTTTTTAGATGCAAGAAAAAATGTTTCGATAGAGTAACCGAACAGGAGCGACATAATATGTTTACCCGTTTTTACAACCTAATATGTAAAGATGAACAGGATATTTTCATTCAAGGGCTAATCAAGGTTAACGGTGTTCAAAAACGGCGACCAAGAAAAGAAAACCCAAAAGAAAGGCCATATTCCTACAAATATTATGTCTTTAAAACTGGAGACACGCAGGTGAAGTTTGTTTAAAGGCATTTTTATCTATTTTGTCTGTTACTGAAAAGAGACTTTTAAGAATTAAGAGATTAACTGTACTGGGAAAGAGTCCAAGGAACATGAGAGGTCGAAATATTAGCGGAAATAAATTTCCAGAAGGAGCAAGAATATGTATGAGGGAACATATAGAATCATTTCCTAAAAAAGAAAGCCATTACTCTGGCCAGGAAGTGTATTATTTGGATAGTAATCTAAATATAGAAAAAATGCACAACCTTTTTAAAATTCGATATCCCCTGTATGAAAATGTATCATACGCGTCTTACTATAAGTTTTTTGCTGACAACTTTAAACTGTCTTTTGGAAGACCGCAGGTCGATGTTTGCGGTCAATGTGAAACTTTTAAAATAAAACTGAAAGACGATAAATTAAATGAAACCGCAAAAAAGGTAGCTTCTGCTGAGTATATGATACACAAGAGACGAACTAAAAAATTTTATTCCAAACTTTCAGACGAGGTAAAATTAAAAAACGATCAGCCCCACGTCCTTTCTTTGTGCTTTGATTATATGCAGAATATCCAACTTCCCGTTACACCTGTGGGAGAAGTATTTTGTTACAACGAGCTGACCACCAACGTATTTTGTATTCATGATATAATGGAAAATAAGGCCACAATGTACCTTTACCATGAGGGTACAGCAAAGAAAACACCAGATGAAGTGTGCTCCTTTCTTTTAAATTATATTAACAATCATCCTACAAATGCTACTGAACTTCACATCTACAGTGATAATTGTTGGGGGCAGAATAAAAATCATGCCCTAATCAGAATGCTGCTTGGATTGACTGACATGAAAAGATTTTTCAAAATAGTGCAATATTTTCCCATAAGAGGTCATTCCTTTCTACCGTGCGATAGAAACTTTTCCATGATAAAAAGGGCATTAAAAAGACGTGACAGAATTTACACTATTCATGACCTTACAGAAATCATAGCCAACGCATCCAGAACGCATAAGTTTGAAGTGAAAGAGGTTACTACAGATGAAATACTAGCTTTTAAGTCATGGTGGCCAAAATATTATAAAAAAAATTCAGTTTCCATCGCTACTCAAAATTCGAAAAGGGATAAAAAAAACAGTATTTTAACATTAGCAAGTTTCATTATTTTACCAGAAACACCCTCTTATCCACTGGGAAAGGTACCCATTAAGCTAAAGAAAATAGATGGAATAAAAAAATGTATGACATTCGTTGAGGAGCCTTACAAGGAGTTTTACAATAATATAGTTTTGTCATGGCCCACTACTACTTAACAATCTGATAACGAATAATGTTTTTGTTTATATTATTGTTATTAATGTTATGAAAAACAACATGTAAAGTCGATTTTCTAATAAATTAATGTTCCTAAAAAAATATTTTGCTATTTTTTTGCAGAAACGACTTAAGTCACTTTTTTTCAAAAAAAAAATTGAAACTATGCAAAAACTAACGAAATATTTAAATTAATGTTTTTGTGACTATTATTTGTGTTCATAAGTCACTATTTTTAAAATATTTAAAATATACATAATAAACACTACAAACATATTTTTTTGTTTTTCTCGAAAACAGATTTTGTGACTTACGTCTTTTCTGCATAATGCGATTCTATTAGATATTAAAAAATGCAAAAAAATAACAATAACAAAGAATGAGGTTATGATGTCAATAAGCCTGGCTTTAAAATATAAAGCCGCCCAATTTGAGCGCTTAACTTTAAGCGGACTTAAAGAAGTTTGTTGTTACGAAACATACAAAATCGAAGCGTTAAGCGCGCTTAAAACTTAAGCTTGGCTTATCGATATACGGAGAATACGGGCATAAAACGGACGACTTGTCATGATACCATACACACTCCTACTTGCATGACGACTTAAAACTGTACAAGTAAAACGTACAATAAGCATGCGTGTCTATGGCGGCCTTTAGAGTCCTGATTTTTACTTCACATAACCTCAAAATCTCTAAGCTGTTTGACAGTTCGTTTTGTCGAGTATTTGTGTATTGTTTATCTTTACTTTTCTGCAAATTTTGATTTGTGTGTGTGTGTGTGTGTGTGTGTGATGGTGTGTGTGTGTGTGTGTGTATGTGGTGTGAAGTGCGATAATTTTGTGCAGGATGCCGAGACAAAATAGAATATTTTGCATTATTTGCAACAGGCGTAAGAACCTGAACAAAGATGTATCGTTCCACAGGTATGTACCCAGACGGCATGTTTCTTTGGGGGTCTGTTTTTATTTACGCTTCCAATAAAAATAAGGAACTAATTTCGATATATTTAATAAAAACAAATGTATTGGTAAGTGTAGTTTAAACAAATATAAACATTTTCATTAGATAAATAAGTACCTCCTTACTTATTATTAAAAAGGAAGTAAACAAGCCCAAATAGAATTACTTTATTCTATAAAGATTATGTAAAAGGGTTTTAATACAAAAATCATATTTTGAGAAGCTGGTATAAATTATTATCAGCACTAAGTCAGAAAATACACTTCGAGGAAGCTTACCTAAAGATATATCTAATGCCCCCATCAGCAGTGTCCTGAACTTTATCAGATATACTTACTCATTAGGTGGAGAAGGAATTAAAGGCAACCAGGAGTTTCAGTGCAGGAGGATTTTATGCACAACCAATTGAAATAGATAGATAGATAGTTTATACCGAGTGTAGGCAAAGCCTGCAATTGTGTAAAGGTCATCATTGCCTGGGCAATGTTAGTAAATAATGTTTTTTATGGTTAATTTTGGTTAGTCTTATTCAGTATTTTTCATTATTATCGCTAACCCTAACGAAAACGTACCAAAAATTGGCCCAAATTTGAATTGAATATAAACCAGTACCTACAGGCATTGCTCGGAGAATACTGAATTTACCACATTCTATGGGCATTAGGTTAGGTTTGGTTAGGTTGAAAGTGAGTGGGTTACAATTAACCCTCCACTGCGACCGAATAATCTATTGTGGCTCACACCTTATTTATATTTCTCCCAATAGATCTATCTTCTTAATGAAGCTAATAATTGTATTGGGGGAGACATTCTTCATGTCTTCCGGCAGTAGTGTCACCTCGCCACTTTCGGACTTTTGCCGTATACACCGGCTCCAACTCCTTCATTAGTTTTGGAGCCGTCTGTGTATAATCCAAATTCCAAACTGAGCAAAGTCCCACTATTGCTGTCCCATTCCTCCCTACTGGGATAAACGACATTATAGGGCAGTTCGTTATTGGGTACTTTTGTCATGATATCTGAGGGCATTTCCAGAATGCTGTCGGTCATAATATCCGCCAGCATTCCGGTACCCTCTAGCATGCACAACTGCGGTTTGTTGGTTGCTGCTTGATGCATTCTGTAGGTTGCCCATTTGGCTTCCTTCTCTAAGTATAGATGGAGAGGAATTAGTCCTAATAGGACCTCCATGGCTGCCGTTGGTGTGGTGCGAATAGCTCCAGTGATCGCAAGGCATGGCTGTCTTTGTAGTCCGGCTAATTTTGCTTGGGCCAATCGTTGTTGGCCATTATTCCACCAGGCTACAAAGCCGTACGTTATCATTGGTCGTATGACAGTTACGTACAGCCAGTATAACTGCTTTGGTGCCATACCCCAGGATTTACCACAAATCCTGCGACATGTCCATAGAGACAGACTGGCCTTGCGGATAATCTTCTCCATATGGGAGCTCCAACTTAGCGTTTTGTCCAGTGTTACCCCTAGATACTTTGCCTCATTGACAAACGGTATGCTCTCTCCTTGTAAGGAAGGCGGTCTTAGATTATCCAGCCTTCTTTTCCTGGTGAATGGCACAATTAACGTTTTGTGAGGATTAATTGACATTTCCTCTCTCAGGCACCATTGATATATGATACCGAGAATTTCTTGAAGAATGTCAGATATTCGGTCCTCAGACGTTCCTTTAATTAATATGACCAGAACATCTGCATATGCCTGCAGACTGATCCCCCACAGGGAGAGTATGGCCAGCAGGTCATCCACCAGGAGTGACCACAGAAGGGGCGATAGAACGCCCTAAATCTGACCTCTTCCCCCCGCAACTCAGTCTTGATAGTCCTGCTTATTAGCATATTGCGTATCCAGTCACAGATTAGTGGTTCAATGCCCCTGGCGATTGTAGCATCGTATAGGGACTTTGGTAATGCATTATTAAATGCTCCTTCTATGTCAAGGAAAATCGCTACTGCTATCTCCTTGTTATCTAAGGATTTCGTTATGCCCGCTACCAGGTTGTTAAGGGCTAGTTCTGTTGATTTGCCTGTTTGATAGGCATACTGGTGGGCGTTGAGAGGGCGATTAGCAAGCACACCGTCCCTGATGTGCCTGTCCAGTATTTTTGCGAGGCTCTTTAACAGAAATGAAGTCAGACTGATTGGTCTAAGCGAGTTTGGATGCGGTTCAGTGCGGCCCACCTTGGGTATATAAATTACCCTGGTTGCCGACCAGCTAGTTGGTATATGGTTCCAAACTAGACTGGCTCTGAATAATCTCATTAGATAAGGCTGTAGTATATTCAGTCCGATTTGCAACAGAGCTGGAAATATATCGTCCTCTCCTGGCGATTTGTACGGGAGGAATAAATTAACTGCCGCTCGTATTGTCTGTGGAGTAATGATGCTATTGACCGTGTACCAGTCGTCTTTCTTGGGCCGTTTTGATCGTCCCAAGTACACAGCTGTGTATTGATTGGTCAGAATCTGGCCGCCTGGAAAGTGATTCTGTGTTAGAAGCTCTAACGTTTCTTTCCTAGATTCAGAGAAGGAGCCGTCTGGTCGCATTAGCGATCCCGTCTCCTTAGCCGGTTCTCTGGATAGAATCTTGTGAATTCTTGCACTGCTAGGTGTATCAGACACACTTTCACAGAACCTTCTCCAAGAGTCTCTTTTTGCTTTGCGAATAACTATGTTGTAATTTGTTAGAGCAGATCTGTATTGGTCCCATTCGCCTGATTCTTTAGCCCGATTAAATAGGCGTCGGACTTCTTTTCTTTTGTTATCCAAAGTTTTGTTCCACCATGACACATTTCTGTTATCTTTCTTCGTTTTCAGTGGACAGTTTTCGTGATATGCGGATATTATCGCGGATTTCAACTGTTCCGCGGTAATTTCTATATGATCACGATTGTTGATCGTTGTCAGTCCGTTTTGAAGATGGGTTAGCAGAGATAGTTTATATCCATCTCCATCCATTCTCCTTTTGTCTCGGTACTAAGTTATGGGTCTAGGCCCTGCTTCAATATTGAACAATATGTGTCTGTGATCCGAACATGACGTTTCAGAAGACACATGCCAATTGTTTATCTTATTGCTCAGAAAACTTGTACTGATTGTAAGATCCAGTACCTCATTCCTATTAACAGTAATAAAGGTTGGCTCCGAGCCTATGTTATTTACTACGAGTTGTTCGCTTAGTAAGTATTTAAAAAGTGACTCACCTCTGGGATTGATGTCGGTGCTGCCCCATGCTGTGTGATGTGCATTAGCACCGCAACCAATTACCAGGTGCTTGTTGTTCCTCCTACAGTAGGCGATTAGTTCACGCACTACTCTCAGAGGAGGCTTTTCTGCATCTCGGTCTCCGGGAAAGTATGCCGAGCAGACGATCATTTCCGTCATGCTGCCCTTCTCGGGGAATGTGACACTGATTGTCGCCACATCTTGAGTGCAGAACCCTGAAAGTACAAAATAATTAATGTTGTTTCTGACCAGGATGCATGCTCTAGGTTTTACCCCAGAGTTGATTGCTATCACCTTTCCAGATGAGTTACCCAGGCCGGTTACGCGCCCTGTGTTGGAGGTCCAGGGCTCCTGTATGAGAGCCATGTCTATTAGCTCTTTGACAAATCTTTTGCTAAGGACATAGGTGGACGCCTTGGCATGCTGCAAGTTAGCATGCAGCAGTTTTATCTGATTTGCCATTTTGAGGATTAGGCTTGTTCTAAGGCAGGACCGATTGGCGGTCTTGCTCTTGTTCTGAGGTAGGACCGATTGGCGGTCTTGCTCTAGAAGTTCCTCCGGAAGGCGCTTGTCTGTCACTGCGTGCATCTGTGCTGCTCTTGTGACTGCGGACTGCGCCTTTCTTAGTCTTCGTTGGTCTGCCAGGAATGGTTTTGCCCTTTCCCGACATACCCTTAGAAATTGTTCGAGTTGCGCCCGTTGAGATGGATTTACCTTTCTTACTAGGCGCAACTTTTGATGTTGGAGTTTTTGGAGGCGGTTTTGATCCGCTAGCTCCAAGAGGGGGTATCTTTTGAACCACAGTCCCCTTCGGTTGTTCCCGCCCCGGTTCTTTTCCAGTGCGAGCTTTGGGTCGAAATTGTATCTGCCCAAAGCCGAAGTAGGGCCTGAAGTTCACCCCCTGTAGCCTCTTCATGGAAACTTCGTCAATCAAAAATGTCCATCCAGGGCCCGAATTTTCTCGATGTAGGACTGTCCACTCTCGAGTATATAGGCCGTGGTTCATCTTCCTCAGTCTGATCAACACCTCTTCAGACGTAAGCCGTTCATCGGCTTTGTCATCAGGGATGTAGGCGATGCAGATGTGAGGTTTAGGTAGGTCTTTGCCTTGAACGAACTTAATAGTCGCTCCTTCCCAGGGTTGTAAGGTTTTGGTGGTTTCTTCCAGCCATTGCTTACTGGCTTCATCTACACATGTAATCTGAAGCCATCCAGGCCGATAAGAGCAGCTCTGGAATCTTACCTGAGGGCCTTCATCAGGTGTTTGATTTACAGCCTTTAGTACAGCATGCTGTATCATTTTCAGCTGTTCGCTCGTGAGAGCAGTTGCAGGGTAGTCAGGATGGATAAGTCCAGTCCTGACCCCTGCTGCCGCTGCCCCCTAAGATGGCTTGGGTTTCCCCTCGCCCTCCCTTGGTTTTTTCGCCGGTTGTTCTGGCGTGCTGGTGTCAGATCGCGATCGCTTGCTTCCCCCAGCAGCACTGGAATGAGATTGATCCCTTTCCGGCTGTGGGTTCGGCTTGCTTTCGTCCTACATCACCGTTTTGAGGGCTACTGCGTACGACATACCACTCTTAAGGAGGCGACTTAACCGCTTCCTTTTCGAGGTTGGCAGCCGGGAATGCTTGAGTTTGGTCGTGCATCGGCTGCATCCTCACTTGCGACTACCTCGGCGGTTTTTGGGGACTTGAGAAGTTCCCTTTCCTGGTCCGAGGTGAGTTCTGAGGCTGCTATGGGCATTACTCATCATATTATGCATAGGTACCAACTTATTGTGTTATTAAGTAAAGTACTGTGTAGTGATTATGTAGTATAGCAAACTATACAACATTAGGTAGTAATACTATCTAAGATGTTTGAAGATGGAATGAATCAATTAAAAAGTTATTATATAGTGGCATTTATAAAGTCTCCCCCCCTCCCTCTTGTTACTTGTTGATTAACAAATATAAGAATAATGAAATTTTGGTTCCTTCAATGATTACTAAAATACTACATACTTTTTAAGTGTAAATTCACTTGGCATACAAAACACAAATAACAGGTGGTTTGAGTGGTGTACCTCATTAGGAAGGTGTTTTCAATCTACATACAATATCCCAATTTGATCACAGGCTATCAAATTTGTTTATATCTTTTCACTTATTGAAGATGGTGTCCTACAACCATATTTAAAAACTGAGTCAAGAAGTTATACTTAAAAATTAGTATTTTAGTGTTCTGCAATTTCATTATTCTCACATTTCTTAATCAAAAGTTACAGGGGGGGGGGGGCGGGAAACTTTATTAGCACAGTGTGTTAATAATGCCTAAAATCGCCAGGCAGGAAATAAAATATTTTATACAATCTCTAGGCATTATGTGTATCCTCGATTATACATATACAAAATGAGATGTTAGTTGTATTTTATGGAATTAATATTCCTGGGTATTTTATTTAATTTGACTAGGTAAAATATATAGGTACCTACAATATTCTTAAAAACAAATATTTACTACATTTCCTAAAAACTGATCGGCATTATACAGTCTATATCCACAGTTAGACTTAACTGTATCTGTAAGAACTTTTATTTTCAGTTATTCAAAGAAAAGCCATTCTTCATACAGAAGCTTTAAGAAATTAATCTTTGATTTATTTTAAGAAAAAATGTTCATAAGCTTGGGCTCACAAAGGCTCCGAAAATTAAGCATTTTTTTTTTTAATTTTCTGAATAGTAAAAGCCTCCCTAATTTATTAAAAGTTACCAGCTAATAGATATTAAAATACTACATTTTGCTAGGATTAAATTATTTTAAAACCAACTTGAGCGTTGTAGGCAACTTTCTCAGGATTTTTAAAAAATAAAATGCTAAAATTTCCACAATAGATATTTTTTACAATCAAAGTAGAAATATTACTTAGAATAGAATATAATATTTATATATAAGTATTTCTAATCTAGTCTCCATAATATACACAATAACGTAGAAATTATAAACACATGAAATGAAATGTTGTCAATTAACATCTTTAAACTACACACCAACATACGAGAGTATTCCTTAAGAAGTACCTATTTAATATTTAACTTTTTTTAGTTGTTTCAAAATCAAAGAAACTAAAATGTTATCTGCGAGAATACACCAGTAGTGATATGAACTCTCCAGATAGAGCCAAAAAGTTTCGGCGTGCGTCACTTAGCACGTTAGAAGCTAAAACGCAAAAAATAAGAATTCTTAAACAGCGAGAAAGACGAAGGCTGAAAAAAATTACCTCAATACAGCAGCTGCTGCACAAGCTAAGGGAAAAAAAACTTGTTATCTGGTGAGGCGGCAGAACAAATATTGGTAAGATGTAAATAGTATAGTAAGTATTGAAATGTAAACTAAAATTTTTCAATATTTTCATCCATGACAACACTATGAGTGTCTATGAGGTGCCAAAATCATTTTAGTCAATGTGATAAAAGACGAGTTTCGCCAAACATAAGATTTATAAACCTAAAAGAAGCATTTTACATGTAGTACACTGTACAGGGTGGCCCATCTGTTGAAGACCCTGTACCTTATCTCAAACTGTATTTTGTTTGACAACAATGATGTTAATATAACTATTAGTTAAGTAGTATGTCTCGTCGCGATAACTATATTTAAGTTGTAGTTTGCAAATTATTGTTTTACAAAAGTATTGAATTTTTAAAAAAAATATAGAAAAAATGAGGTACCTACCTACTTAAAAACTGTTAAGTTTTTTGATATATTTATCAAGGAAAAGTACTTAAAATAACATGCAAAATACAAAAATGTAAAAATATGTAAGGTGTTAAAACATTTAAAAACGAAAGTTAGTATTAACTTCAGCCAAGCGACTTACTCTGTGTGCATACAAATATAACAAAAATGCACTTATACCTAATCAAATTTAATTTCTGTAATTTTTTCGTAACTTTTACAATTTCCAAGATCCTTTCGTGAGCCACCTTGTACATTGCCATATGTGGTCATGAAAATATGAAAGCAAGCAATAAAAGTACATTATGAAATAAGCACATAAATTAGGTGGGAATAAAAATGGTATAAAGTGAGATACGATGATAATAAATATGTGCTAAATTTGATATTCTTGCCTGTACTTTGTGTTCTGATTAACTTGTTTGACACTCAATTAGAATATTCCTAGTTTGAATGTGCCAATGTCCACATAAAGGGAGACATTGGAAGTTATTTTAATTGGCTATCAAATCAGTTAATCAGTAAGTAAAGTACCAGCAGACAGTTAAGTATAAATTCGAAACTTAAAAAAATATAGCATATTCTAGTGTAGGTACCTGTGGTTTTTTCCAATAGCACACTTTTTATTAATTCTTTGATTCATGGGTCATTCCATGGTGACGGGTGGGACAATTTAACTCGTTTTCTAACAATTTCTAAACTATCTCCAAGTGTTTTTAAAGCATAAATCGCATTTTGAATGTGCTATAGTATTCTTAGATAAATATATTAAATATGGTACAGTAAAAAGGTGAGTTTTCAACTTCAAACTTGTTAAATTTAAATATTTCTATGAGTGACGGGTGGGACACGAATTACCCGACCCTCTTTGGACACGTGTATACAATCATTGAATTCAGATCAACTAAATTTGTTTAAGCTTTAATTTTTGCATTAATACTTTACTTGGATAGCGTTGCTATGCATATTTGTTCTAACCTTAGGGGAAAGTGTTCTAATATCGACCACCTAAGACATTTTTCTAAATAAAATGCAACATATTTGAACTTAAACGCTTTTATTTGGCCAGAAATTCCGTTGGTACCTTTTGTACCAAAAAACGCATTAGAATAAACTAAAAAAAAAATAATTAACCAATATTAAACAAAAAAATAAAACTATATTCTTTGATCGATATTATCTATCCTTATGGGAAATATCGACCACTTAAAGGGGTAATATCAATCACAATTCTATACGATATTTATATCACATTTAACACATATAATAAAGTGCGCGTTCAAATCAAGTGCATGCAGAATGGGACCATCCAGAGCATCCACGGTATCTCCACCAAACTTCGTTCTTTCCATAATCACAACACACTGGACAAATATCTTCATCTTTTTTATCTGGACGGTTTTTAGATTGTGTGGATTTTTTTGAATTGCTGTTTGTTGGACCTTTATCCAAATTTAGCTTCTTCTTTACCATTGCCACTTTTTTTAGATCTTTTAAGTTCTTTTTCTTCTAGCTCTTCTTTAAGTGGCGTTGAAGTTAGGATTTTCGATTTCTGCTTTTTTCTATTGCTGCTTCTTAATAGCTTTGGTACAGGAATTGCATAAATATCTTCAAATGATTTGTTTTTTAACTGGATGGTCTTGTCTTCATCATCTGTTGCTTCGGGATCAAAAACTGGTACAATCTCTGAATCTGACTCATCACTTGAGGATGAAGCTCGTGCGCGTCGAGGAATTTTCTTTGGAACCTCACTAAACTTGCTTGGAGTCGTATACCACTAGGACCGGGGATAGCCTCTTGAATATAACTATCTTGCAAATCTGGAGTAATATTTTCATTCTCAGGGTTAATATTTACAAACTCTTCTTCCCCAATAATATTACGACTAAGTGGATAGATTCCTGCAACCTGAAATCCTTTTATTCCTTTTTGACTTGTGGTTACCCGATTGTAGGCTTTGGTAAATAATTCCGCAATGTTTGTAACAGAAATTTTTTCAAAATCATGAGATTTCATGTATTGGTCGCATTCTTGATTGTAGGCAGCCTTTAACGAACTAAAGAATGTTAAGTCGAGTGGCTAAAGTCGGTGCGACGTGTGATGACAAAAATTATAAGATTTAAAACTGGAATGCGTGCAGTGATTATCCAGAATAAACAGAGCTGGATCTTCCTTAGAAACTTTAGTAAATCTAGCAAAATGATGCAACCACTCCAAAAATAAATCTTCTGTAATCGACCCAGAGCTAGAACATCGATATACGGATCCAACTGGCCCATTTCTATCAAGACCTTCTTTCATTCTTTCACGTTTAAAAATAAACAGTGGTGGAACATACGTACCAGAAGCACTCATGCAACTAACAACGGTGGTGGTTTGCCTCCGCTCTCCAATTGTTATAGCGCCAACTTGTTTTCGACCTTTTTGAGCAAGAATACGAGAAGGTTTGTGAACACCACTGACGCCAGTTTCATCCACGTTAAAGATCCTGTGCGGAAGAAATTGGTATTTTTTCATAACTTGTTCCAGGTTATCATAAAATAAATTAACATCGGTGCGATTAAATGCAAGCACTCTGTTTAAACTAGTAGCCTCCGGTCGCCGTAAAGCAATTTGCGGGTTACGACGTAAAAAACCATAAAGCCATTCTTTTCCGCACATTTTTGTTTCACAATTAAAATTGTGTTTATTATTGTTGGACAATGCAAAGTCATAAGCGATTTGTCTGATTTTTTTTAGTCAGCCCATAATACAAATTTGCTAGTTTTAAAACATAGTTGTGTAGATCTTTTTCTTGTTCCTGGGAAAATACTGACTTCCTTCCCAATTTAATTTTTTTATTTGGGTAACGATTCTTTAAGCGATCTTGTAATGTAGTATAAGGCACGTTGTATAATTTGACTGCTTTTCGTATTGAGCATTTATTTTCATTAATGGCTCTTAAAGCGCGAATTAGATTTTCTGCTGTCCATGTTGATCGGGTCGTTTTCCGTATATAGTTTCTCGGCATCTAGAAAAAAACACGTTGTTAGGTAAAAACGTCAAGCGCGGATAATATTGATCACTAGTGGCCAATATCGACCAATGTGATCGATATTACCCGCCGAAACGGGACCAAATATTTGGTAAAAAAAATTGCATAACCCCAAAATTATAAACGCTTGTTTTTTACAGATATATACTGTATTATTATAGTAAACATTGTTATTTAAAAGAAGTACAAAATTGGTAAATCTAGTAAGTACATACCTTATTTAATTTGTTGAAGATTTTATAATTAAAACTCACTAAACGAAATTGAGAGCACAGAACTTGTAAACGACAAAAATTTAACTAAATCGTTGTCCCTTATGCCTGTTCCGACAGAAGATACGAAAACTTGGTAGCGATGTTGCCACTGTTATCAGTTTTGTAATAATGAGGAGATCGATTTTGCCCGCTGGTCGATAATATACGTCGCTCCCCTAAATCACAGAGTAACAAAAAGTTTTCAATCAGTTGTTTTTAATTATAAAACTATTTATTAGTTAAAAATATTTCTCCACTTGAGTTTATTGGACACCGATGTAGCGCTACAATTGAAGAAAGCACTGAAATCTACGCGGATTACACAAATATTGTTGGATTTTAATTCCTAACCTACAAGAGGTACCACTATGCCAATGCAGTACTTGTTTTGCAAGGAGAGTGAAAGCGATCCAGCGACTATGTTAAATTGTGATAGCTGTGGTCGATATATCCACAGAAAATTTACCTGCTTAAAACTAACTGCGTCGGAACTTAAAGTTGTTGATCTCAAGACTGTTCGAGTAATGAAGTTTTTCTGCGTTGATTGTTGTGATGGACTTAGACAGGTTCCCCAACTACGCAAAGAGTTACAAGAATTGCGAGAGGAATTCCTCACTCAAATCGAACTTATTAAAACCAGTCAGCAACAACCAACGATTACTGCACCCGTACCAAACACCCCCATCTTGGATATAAATGAAGTCTACGAGCGTCAAAAACAAATAAATAGTATCATGATTTTTAACCTTACTGAATCAGATTCTGACAACGCTATGGTTCAATCGGTTATAAGGGATATTACCAATCAACAGCTCGAGATTAGGAAACTTAATAGAATTGGCAAAAAGAACAAAAATGGAGCTCGATCTCTTCGGGTTACATTGGCCAATGCTCATGATGCACTCCATCTAGTTATGAATAAAAGAAAATTGGATAAGAACAAAAAGATTTACATCAGCCCTGATCTCACCCACCAGCAAAGAACACATCTCAAAAACCTCAATGATGAACTCAAACGTCGCCAATCGGAAGGTGAGAAAGATCTGTTTTTGAAATATATTAATGGTGAACCAACACTTCTCAAAAAATCAGAAAAAAAGTAACTACAACATCCACTACCCCCGTTCACAATAAATTCCTATCAGTATATTATCAGAATGTAAGGGGGATGCGAACGAAATTAAATGAACTCAGGTGTAATTTGCCAACTTGCACATTTGATGGGGTGATCTTCACAGAATCTTGGCTAACGGATGAGTTTCACGACTCTGAGCTGGGGTTTAGCAATTATAATGTCTACAGAAAGGATCGATCACAGGAAACAAGTCCCTTTAGTCGGGGAGGTGGTACCCTCATTGCTATTCATAAAAGGTTTATCAGCGAACAGATAAAGTGTGCACAAGGCATCGAGCAATTGTTTGTTCGTGGTTCGTTGTGGTAATGACTTGATAATTTTTGGATCAGTATACATTAACCCAAAATCAACTATGGAACCATATACAGTTTTAAGCGTGTATCATCGGGAAATATCCACAAGCACAGATGCATATGTGTGGTGACTTCAACCTACCTAATGCTGAATGGAGCACAAACAATCACGGATCCACGGCTGTTGCGAGTCATGGGGCTTTGCGTAATGAAGCAGAAGCCACCCAGGTTTTATCAAACTTGTGTTCCTTTCACAATTTTTTTCAGGTTAATAATATAACGAACTCTAATGGCGTGATCCTAGATTTAATTCTTTCACATAATCTTCATAATACGGTTTCAGTCTCAGATGATGTATTATTGCCTATTGATGAATATCATCCGCCACTGAATACTTTGGTGGAACTCAGATCTCACACTAACAACACCAAACTCATGGCTGATGGGTATTACTATAATTTTAGGGACGCAGACTTGTTTACTATGAACCAATATCTTAGTGGTATAGACTGGGACACCTTGTTTAGCATGCAGTCCTTGGATGAAATGGTTAACTCGTTCTATAATGTAATGTATACAGCAGTTGAGCTGTTTGTCCCTGTTAAACGGTATGCATCTGGTAAGTTTCCTAGTTGGGTTTCTCCTGAACTCAAAAATCTTATTGTTCTAAAAAAAGCTGCACACAAACAGTTCAAGCGGACTCGTGCACCCGGTGATTATGTGGAATTTTCGGCATTGAGATCAAGATGTAAGGAATTGTCTAAGAATTGTTATAGTCACTTTGTCCATTCTACTGAACTATCATTACGCACCAACTTAAAATCATTCTGGAACTTTGTAAATAGCGGACGAACCGATAATTCCATTCCACAGGGAACGTCTCTGGACGGTGTCTCTGCTTATGACGGGCCGGGCATTGCGAACCTTTTTGCCAAATATTTTTCGTCGGTATATTCCACAACTGGCTGTGTCACATCTAACATTTCCTCTACGGAGGATGTTTTGAATATCTCATGTCTTCACATTCCTATTTCTCAAGTATATGAAGGACTGGCGTCTTTGGACGTAAATAAGGGTCCTGGTCCTGATGGACTACCGCCTGTTCTTCTCAAGGGCTGCAGTTTGGTCTTGGCGCGTCCTTTGTATTACATCGGTTTCCAGATTGCTGGAAACTAAGCTACATCACCCCTATTTATAAATCAGGCATAAAAAACAACGTTCAGAATTATCGACCCATTTCCATTTTAAGTACCATACCTAAGTTGTTTGAGAATTTTGTTACTGGTTTCTTGACTCCCATGCTGTCGGGTCTCATCATCGATAAGCAGTTTGGATTTCGGGCGGGAAGATCGACTGAGCTCAACCTGGTGTCCTTTGTTGACTTTCTGTCGGGTGCCTTGGAGGTGGGATGTCAGGTTGACTGCATTTATACTGATTTTTCCAAGGCACTCGACAGGGTGAATCATGAGCTTCTTGTTCACAAGTTAAGGGCCCTAGGTTTGCATGGGTCGCTATTGCAGTGGCTTCAATGCTATCTTGGTGGTCGAGTCCAGACAGTGCGTGTGAAGGGTTTCATATCGACCGAGATTGAGGTAACATCTGGCGTACCCCAGGGATCCCATCAATCCTGTAAGATTTCCGCATCACCTCAATGGGGTTCAACTAGAATCCAAGGACATAGTTAAGGATTTGGGTGTCACTCTTGATAGTTCTCTCTCTTTCGTCCCACATGTCAGCAATATAGTCAGCAAATCCTTGCAGATGCTGGGTTTCATAAAGAGAGCTACTCATGCTTTTCGGACCGCAAATTCCATTAAATTGTTGTACTGTGCTTTAGTCAGACCCTGCTTGGAGTACTGCTCTCCCGTGAATTGGTAAAACCTAGTAAGCCATTTTTATGCATTTTTCACAAAATCAAATTTAAATTTTTTAGTTAGCCGTTGCACTATTTATGTATTTATAAATATTTTTTTTAGTGTCCTAGGGGTTTTTGCATGTAAGTTTTTCAATTTTTAGGTTGTTTTTTTGGTTGGGTTACGTTCTTGGCTTTTACATGACTTACTACTTTTTGTTAGTAAAAAAACATTAAAATTACTGAGGAATAAAATAGTATGTTAAATTGCTACGGCCAAATTATTAGTATTACCAAGGAAACAAATTGTACATCGAATTGCTATGTATTGTGACAACAATTATTTTGTGGTTATAAATTATTAACGTCAATAACTGTCTATCACAATACCTGGGTAGTATTCAGTGGAGATTCACTCATAAATAAGTCAATTTTAACTTTGACAATTTCTTTTATTCAGTCCACATGGCTAAAATAAACAAAAAAAAATCCTTCTTCCAATCTTGGCCTCTTCAAAATGACTCCAATCTGTTCGTTGGTCCAGTCACTGAATGTATTTCTTCTAATTCCTGTAGGTTCAGAACCAATATTGTGTCTGGTAAAGTATAGCTTGTGAGTTCTCTGTAGTCAAAATAAAATAAAGTTTTGTTGTTAAGGAATGTAAATCTACTAGCAATAATTAAATAAATCTCTACTATGATAAAGAATCGCACCCAGGTCAGGTCGCAGTGTACGATCTTTTATAGCCGAGAATAAAATAGGGCTCCGCTGTTATGGGATATAAATCCAACAGCAAGAATTAGATAAAATAGAATCTCTACTATTATAAAGTATCGCACCCAGGTCAGATCGCAGTGTACGATCTTTTATAGCCGAAAATAAAATAGGGCTCCGCTGTTATGGGATATAAATCCAACAGCAAGAATTAGATAAAATAGAATCTCTACTATTATAAAGAATCGCACCCAGGTCAGGTCGCAGTGTACGATCTTTTATAGCCGAGAATAGAAATGGGACTCCGCTGTTATGGGGTACAAACCCAACAGCAATAATTAAATAAAGATATTTCTACTATGAAGGAGAATCAATCCACAATTATTGTGTCTAGTAATGCACAGCTTGTGAGTTCTCTATAGCCGAAATAAAATAGGGCTCCGCTGTTATGGGGTACAAACCCAACAGCAAGAATTAAATAAAGATATTTCTACTATGAAGGAGAATCAATCCACAATTATTGTGTCTAGTAATGCACAGCTTGTGAGTTCTCTATAGCCGAAATAAAATAGGGCTCCGCTGTTATGGGGTACAAACCCAACAGCAAGAATTAAATAAAGATATTTCTACTATGAAGGAGAATCAATTCACAATTATTGTGTCTAGTAATGCACAGCTTGTGAGTTCTCTATAGCCGAAATAAAATAGGGCTCCGCTGTTATGGGGTACAAACCCAACAGCAAGAATTAAATGAAATAGAATCTCTACTATTATAAAGAATCGCACCCAGGTCAGGTCGCAGTGTACGATCTTTTATAGCCGAGAATAAAATAGGATTCCGCTGTTATTGGGGTACAAACCCAACAGCAAGAATTAGATAAAATAGAATCTCTACTATTATAAAGAATCGCACCCAGGTCAGGTCGCAGTGTACGATCTTTTATAGCCGAGAATAAAATAGGGCTCCGCTGTTATGGGATATAAATCCAACAGCAGGAAATCGCTCTCGGGCAAGCCCTCGAGCGATTTCCACGGCAAAAAATCTTCGGAATGATTTTCGATAATTTCCCTATCCCTTAATATATTACTACAGAGAATTTACTTTCATCATAATTGACTGGTTGCAGTTCTATGTAATTGGGATCGCCTTGTTCTTCTTTTATGGTTTTTTCATTTGATGCTAATAATGTATTTGGGTCATCGGCGGTAATACCTTTAACAATACCTTTTACAATTTTTTATTTCAAATTTAGATTAAAAAAGCAGTAGTTAAAACTCACCATCATTGTAACCCACTGGTTGCAGTTCGGCATAAGTCTTTGGGGCATAAATAGGTTCACCTATTTCGTCTCTGGTATATATTATGTCAGGTGCTAATGTCAATTTTTAACACACACATATTTAAAATTATACACCAATAACACCTATAAACTTACTTTTCTGCTTCACAAATCGAGTAACAGTTTTCACTTTTTTTAGCTTGATCATTTTGGGTGTCAGCTTCAGAATAATTTGTAGCAGTTGTAATATTTTTTTCGTACAATCCTGAATAATCCCTCTCTTTTTCGTCAAGAATATCACATTTTTCTTTTGTTTTAGAACTAAAATATTTCATATTTTAAATCGTCGAATTCAAAAATTTTAAAAAAGTATGTGTATGTACTTACGTGCTGTCATTTATGCTCTTGCAAGCGTTTAAAGGTCTTTCTATATTCATATCTTTGTAACTAAAAAAAAATTACAATTATTTTTAACATCACTAAGCCATTTATACAGTGCATTCTTTTAAAGGAGATACATAGGATTTTACGTGGTAAAATTTGAACCGCGTGTTATGTTTTGTTCTGCAGACACAAATTTAAATAGATAAATAATAAAATTAATGTACTGGTTATTATTTTAACGAAACACATAGGTACTAACAAAACAAAACATTACTTGCCCATACTGATAAAACAAGGAAAACTTACCTAAGCTGGAGCTCTCCAGGAGATTTAATGCACAGACTTTTATTTTGTCTGACTAATTCCATTAATATTTTCTGTCTGTTTGACATGTTTTTACTCTCACTAAACTTTTAATTTTATTTAACTACTTAAATTAATAGAACTAAACCTTAGAACTGATTCACTAACCAACGAACCGGCTCAGACGTCCTCTGTTTAAGTGAAACTGTCAATATGAAATTAAACCGGGGAAAAACCTAGCTAGGCTAAATGTCAGTTTTTCCTCCAAAATATAATAGCGTGATTTAGTGCGGAAGAACATAGTATAGTAAGTTAACGGATTGAAAACAACAGCATAAGTGAATAAACAAATATGGAAATACCTAGCAGAATCCCTTGCTATATTTTTGATTGGTAATTTCATAAAATTCCTAAAATACATATATTAGTAAAGTAAATTGCTAGGTTTTTTCTAAAAATAAACGAGCCAATATTATTTGATGTGTATATAGGAAAAATATGGTATCTACACTTTTTCCACGGTATAAATTTTTTTTTTTCTTTTAATTCAATAGCAGAGAAAACTATGTTTTTCTCTTGAAACTCAAACCTGCTAGGTTTTGGCATTGAAAAAGTTAAAATTTGCGGACTTGCTAGGAACTTCCATCTATAATAAAACGTTTATCCTTAGGATTTTTTAACAAAACTAAATATTGGATGATACGAAATACCTAGCTTATAAAGTACCGCGACAAACCCAAATTGTGACAAAAAATGAGTTACTGGGTTTTTCCTTTGAACGGGAGTGCTCTAGTGTATGGTCTCCTTCTTATGCTAACCATATTCGTAGCCTTGAAAGTGTACAGCACAAGTTCTTACGTTATGTGTCCTTTAAGAGCAGTCTTGCACCCGATTACCAGATCTTGCAGGCCCAACTAAACTTGTTATCCCTTGCAACTAGACGTCAGCATAGAGGCCTTATGTTTATTTACAACCTCTTCAATAAGAGAACTGACTGCCCCTACCTACTTTCGAAAATCAATCTACATGTCCCTATTAGAACCACAAGATCCGAGGTATTGTTTCATTTGCCGTTTCATAGAACAAACTACGCTTATTATTCTTGCATGCCCCGAATGCTGAGATTGGCGAATCTTTCGGTTACTGAGTGTGGTCTGGAGTTTGTTGGGGTCTCCTATTCGGAATTTCAAAGTCATCTGAGACTGAATATTACTACTCCTCTGTGATATGGTTGGAATTTTGTAATTATTATTATCAATTATTGTATAATATTTTTGTTTTTTTTAAAAAACTTTATGTTGAGATGTACCTAATATGTTTATATGTTATATTTTAGCTATTTTAAATAACTACTCTTGTAATTTTAACTTTACTTAGTTGTAAGTCTTGTTACTTAAAATTTTTTTTTGTAGAAATGGGCTACAGCCCGTGAATTATTAAATAAATAAATAAATAAATTATTATCTGAAAAAAGAATAGTAGATACGAAACCAAGGATTTTTTTAAATGACTAAAACAATTGTGACGGGTGGGACATGGATTCGTGACGGGTGGGACGAGTAAGCAATTGAATAAAAAAATGTACACATTTAAGCATTATTACTTCTTTATTATAATTCCTTAAACACATAATAAATACGATCCCCACAGATTTTAATTTGGGGTTCATCCAAAATTTTTAAGAGTTGTTCAACTTTAATATATGAAACATCATCTTCATTTGTAATAAAGGTCTTGCCCTCGCCACTGGAAGTCATTTTTAAAAACATGACTTTAATTTCTTCATCGTCTTCAATTGGTCCTTGACAAACAGCTAAGTATTGAAATTCTTTGTTTGTTTTCTTAGTTTTTGTTTCAAACTTGACCAAAACATAAGTACCACGATTGATAGAACTAGAATTTATTTCCTTATTGTTACCTGCATCTGAATGAATTTGCGCGATTGTGCTTGGTCCTGGTGTTTGTGATTCAGGTTCTATGTCATCTATTTCAATCGATAGCTCTGCTGATTGTTCTGGATCAACATCACTTTCACTAGAAGAGTATACATCTGAATATTTCAGCTTGTCTTTTTGTTCTAATAATACTTTTTTTTGAATTGAAGTTGCAGTAATATCATATAAAATGCATTTATTATTATCACCCTGAAAGTGATGATGTTTTTAAAGGTAGGTAATGGATTGAATGAATTTCCATCTGCTGTCCAGATAATTTCGGTCCTCTTGAATGTCTGTACTAGCGATGAAAAATATTTGCATTCCTTTGTTGCCTATGGTTTTTAGGTAATTGTAGCAGTCCCAGCTGTTACTCATCACTGCCTTCCTGGTCATTATAGCAGACCACAACATTCTCTTTGCTGTGGCTCCAACACCATATATTGCTCCTTTGCCATGACTAGAAGCAAAGAAGTTCCATTCTACCTCTACACCCCAGTCAATTTGAGAGTAACACAAATTGGATAACGTGTACCTATTCTTTAATTGCGCAGCACAACCATCCGAAAACATAAATACCTTCTTCAAAGATGGGTATTGCACTTTGAGATCTTGTAGTATTTTTTTTAAGAAGAACCATACTGCATGTTTATTGTACAATTTTGTATTTATTAGGTGATTATATTTTGTCACTTAAAAATTATTACGTAAAGAACCCACAGGGTCGAGTTATTGAAAGACATTAACAGTGACACTTTAGACGCGATAAGCGTGTGACCAGAGACCTTTTTTAAGTGGAAAACGGTCGAAGTTAGTTTTTAGGCAGAGAATAAGATTATGTTATGTGTTTTTAAAACCTTCATAGACAACGCGTCGGAAGAGGCAAACACTCGCCCACCATTTTATTAAACTAAATAAAATGATTACACTTATACAGAGTTTTAATTTATTACAAAAGTAACGCGATCTGTTTGGTTCCAGTACACAACATTGGTCCTTCGAGCCTGGATAGTTAAATCGGCAAAACGGTCGGTAAAAACGGCTTTGTTCGGCAACACAACCGGGAAAGCTAATATACAAGTGCGACAAAACGGTCGTCAAAGGGACTTTTCGGCAACACAGTCGGAAAACCAAATACCTACAACAGTTTGTTTGGCAACACAGCTGAAAGAAAACCACAACCAAGGAAAATAGCGTCGATTGGTAAGTCGTCAATATTCCTTTTTACCATTTCCTTTACATATTCAATTGCATTATCTGATACTTTAGTGTGTTTAGAGATTTAAAAAAAAAATATGGCTTCTGAAAATACTAACAATGCACTCGATTTAGCTGATATGTTAGCCAAATTAAAGTTAAAACGGGGACAAGTCAAATCCCAATTAACTAGATTTATTACATACCTAGATAATTTTGAATCTTTTTCGGGAAATTATGAAGAAGTTAGTGCTCGCGTAGAGAGAACAACGTTTCTTTTGGATCAATTTAATGACATCCAAACCGAAATTGAATACTTATCGGGAAATATTTCTCAGGACGCCGAGCGAGATGATTTCGAATCAAAATTCTTTAAGGCTATCGGTCAAGCCAAGAAAATGCTTTCAGATTTTTTAAAAACGCAAGATACACCACCAAATCCTGGTGCAAGCATTTTTAGTGTTAATAATGCAATTGGAAATACAAATGTTAATTTACAAGGTCCGGTAAGATTACCACCGATTAGCTTACCAGAATTTTATGGGGCCTACAGTCAATGGATGACATTCTATGACATTTTTAATTCTTTAGTACATTCAAATGCGCAGTTAAATGATGTACAAAAATTCTGGTACTTAAAATCATGCCTGAAAGGCGAAGCTGCTCATTTAATTCAGTCACTTTAAATTTCAAATCAAAACTATCAAATTGCTTGGGATATGTTAAGGGATAGGTTTGAAAACAAGAGATTGATTGTACACACTCATTTAAAACATATTTTGGATGGTTTCACGATGAAAAACGAGTCACATTCTCAACTAAGAAATTTATTGGATAATTTCAACAAAAATTTACGTGCGTAAAAGGCACTTGGGCAGCCCATAGATATGTGGGATACACTTCTCATATACATATTGGGTAACAAACTTGACATTGTAACTAAACGGGAATGGGAGGAACATTTAAATAAACAAGGAATTGACTTTCCTACGGTTTCTCAACTAACGGAATTTCTAACCAAGCGTTGCAATTTCTTAGAGACCCTGGAAAGCAAAAATAAGACAGACAGAGGACAACAACACAACAAAATTCTAACACACGTGACGATAGGAAAGATTTCTTGTGCCTTTTGTCATAAAAATCATTTAAACTTTCAATGCGAAAAAATACATACAATGCCGAAAAGGGATCTTTACACAGAAATTAAAAAACATAAACTATGCATCAACTGTCTAAGACCTTTTCATGATCACAATTCCTGCAATTCAGCAGGCTGTAAAAACTGCGGTCGAAAACATAATTCATTATTACATTTATTCTTTAATAACAGCGGTAACGTTGTCGGCGTCAACAGCTCTGTTAATAACCCAAACACTGTCGATCGCGACAATAATAACAAATCCCATGGCGGGTCACAAACTACCCATAATACTCAAACTTTACTCTCAACGGAAATTAGTCGAGAAAATAAACAAACCTCAAATGATGCCTCAACTTCCAAGATCCAAGATTTTTCTAATCAAAACATAACAATGCATTGTTTATCGACTGGAAACAACAAACAAATACTTTTGGCAACAGCCATGATTAAAATTTTAGATTGCAATGGAAAAATAATAGAAGCTAGGGCCATTCTAGACAGTGCATCTCAAAGTAATTTTATTACCGATTCATTGGCTAGGCAACTCAATCTAAAAACTAAAAATTTTAGTATTCCCGTGGCTGGGATAAATAACTCTCTTAGCAAAATTTCAAAAAAGGTTGACGCCACATTTTATTCTGTCAGCGAAAAATATCAAATGAAAGATTCATTTTTAATTGTAAACAAAATTACCGAAAATCTTCCGCAAACCTCTTTTGACTTGTCTAACATAGACCTACCAAACAATATTGAATTTGCCGATAAAAATTTTAATTTGTCGCGCCCTGTAGATGTTTTGTTAGGAGTTAACATATTCTATGACATACTATGTGTAGGACAAATTAAATTGGGCAAAGGCAAACTAATCTTAAACAAAACTAAACTGGGTTGGATTTTTGCAGGAACCTTATTTTTTGATTACAATGCATCATATAAAAATAATGACTCCACCATTTGTAACCTTTCAATAACAAATAATGAGTTGCATAGGCAAATCGAAAAATTTTGGACTGTAGAAAATTGCGACACTAAAAAACGGGACATTTTACCACAAGATTTGGCATGCGAAAAACATTTCACTGAAAACTATAGACGCGTATCGCAAGGTCGTTTTGAAGTAAGTTTACCCTTATCAAATAATTCTTTCGAATTGGGTGATTCGAAAAATGCAGCTATCAATCGATTTTACAGTCTCGAAAGAAGATTACAAAGGGACGAAAATTTAAAACGCGATTATATTAATTTTATGTCGGAATATGAAAAATTGGGACATATGTCACAAATCAGTTCGAATATAGACACGATTGACACGACATATTACTTACCACATCACGGTGTTGTCAAGGTTGACAGTACTACAACAAAATTACGCGTCGTGTATGATGCTTCGGCAAAAAGCGATAGCGGAGTGTCTTTGAACGACATCCTAATGACGGGTCCTGTCATACAACCAGATTTATTAACTATTATTTTAAACTTTAGACTTCATAATGTAGTTTTTACCGGGGACATTGAAAAAATGTATCGACAGGTCCAATTAAGGGAATGTGATCGACATTTGCAGCGTATTGTATGGCGTTCAAGTCCAAATGAGGATCTTAAGTTTTATACTTTAAACACTGTAACATATGGAACTGCACCTGCTTCATTTTTAGCGATTAGATCTTTAAATCAAGCCGCTATTGATAACGCCAAAAATTTGCAGAATGCTAGTAACGCAATTTTGAATTGTTTTTATGTTGATGATTTGCTAACTGGATCCGACTCTGTTAAAAATGCTATCACATTAAAAAACCAAATAATTCAGATTCTAAATGGTGCATGCTTTCCATTACGAAAATTTTATTCGAACAAGCCGGAAGTGTTAGCTGATTGCGATCAGGGTCAGTTAGAAAATTATGATTTATCTGAAGATAAAACTCGCAAAACACTTGGATTATTTTGGCAACCAAATAAAGATACTTTAGGTTATTCAATTAACTTTGAGAACTACGCAACGGTAACAAAACGTCAGATTTTATCGGTTATCGCAAAAATATTTGACCCTTTAGGTCTGGCAGGCCCGATTACTGTACGTGCAAAAATAATTATGCAACGTCTTTGGCAGTGTAAGTTAGGCTGGGACGAATCGGTGCCCTTAGATATTTATACACTTTGGACTTCATTTTTTGAACAACTACCAATCCTTGACAAAATAAAAATACCGCGTCAAGTAGTCACTCCAAATTATATAACTATAGAATTGCATGGTTTTTGCGACGCAAGCGAAGCCGCGTACGGTTCTTGTATATATTTAGTTACGACAGATATTAACGGGTTACGTCATTCAAAGTTATTATGCGCTAAAGGTCGAGTTGCTCCTTTAAAAACAATCTCATTGCCTCGGTTGGAACTTTGTGGGGCTCTACTTTTAGCGTGCTTGGCAAAAAATGTAGAAAGGTCTCTCGAAATTGACATAAAAAATAAATTTTTTTGGTGCGATTCCACTATTGCACTGTCGTGGATCGCGGGTGAACCGAGTAACTGGAATACCTTTGTAGCTAACAGGGTAACACAAATACATGAATTGACTGACAAATTCTAATGGAGACACGTTGGCTCCAAAGAAAATTCAGCAGACGTACTTTCCCGCGGATTAAATCCGCAACAATTACTTGATTGTCACTTGTGGTGGCACGGACCAGAATTTCTGACAAAACATGAAAACTTCTGGCCCGTTTTAGATCAAATTAATATTGACAACATACCGGATAGAAAACGGACAATTCAACTATCGTTTATGACTAACACAACTTATCAGGATCAGGATATTTTTAGAAGATATTCAAATTTCAATAAACTGCTTCGAATTTTTGCATATATATTAAGATTTATGCTAAATATTAAAACAAAACATAAAACCAGCAGAATTTTTGCGGAAATATCTCAAAATGAGTTAGATCAATCATTAAACACTTTAATAAAAATGGTTCAATATTATGAATATTCCAAAGAAATTAACGATTTGCGGAAACACAAACAAATTTCTAGGGACAGTAAACTGTTTTCATTGAATTCATTTATTGACGAGCAGGGTATATTACGCGTGGGTGGAAGAATTCGACACTCGACCTTGACTCCTGATATGAAACATCCAATTTTATTACCTCCTTATCATGATTTTACTAGACTTCTAATTGAGCATGAGCACAAACGAAACTTACATGCAGCAACTCAAGCTCTTTTGGTAATTTTGCGAAATAAATATTGGATTATTCATGGCAAAAATGCAGTAAAGCGTGCTGTTTGTTTAAATCAATGTCTTGTTTGTTTCAAATCTAAACCTTATGTGAGCACTCCGATGATGGGTGATCTTCCTCAATCAAGACTAATGCCTTCACGTCCATTTTTAACTGTAGGCTGCGATTTTGCTGGTCCTATAATGATAAAGGATGGTAAACTACGTTCTCGCAAGATAATAAAGGCTTACATTTGTATTTTCATTTGTTTTGTTACACGAGCTATTCATATTGAGCTCGTTGGAGATCTAAGTACCGATTCATTTTTAAATGCATTAAAGCGATTTGTCTCTCGAAGAGGACTATGCAAAAATATTTACTCTGATAACGGAAAAAATTTTGTAGGAGCTAACTTTGCACTACAAAAACTTAGTAAATTCTTACAGGACGTTTCAAAGGGTCATAAAATATCAACATTTCTACTCGAAAACGATATTAAGTGGCATTTTATGCCACCACGATCACCTTCATTTGGAGGTCTTTGGGAGGCTGCGGTAAAGTCTACCAAATTTCACTTAACCAGAGTCTTAAAAGAGGCTTACTTATCTTATGAATCTCTTTATACAGTATTGTGTCAGGTAGAGGCTATTTTAAATTCTCGACCTCTGACCCCATTATCCAATGATCCCGATGATCTTCATGTCCTAACCCCTAGCCATTTCCTAATTGGCGACCTACTTACCTCCATTCCACAGCGAGATGTCACCGAGGTACCTACTAACAGATTGGTTCTGTACGAACGTCTTCAGCAATTAGTTCAGCATTTCTGGAGACGATGGTCATCCGAATACTTAACATCTTTGCAGTCAAGAGCAAAGTGTGGACGCAACAAGGGGCCACCTATCAAGATCGGATCCTTAGTGCTTTTACGTGAGGAAAACCTTCCCCCTCAGCAATGGTCATTAGGCAGAATCATTAAAGTTCATCCCGGAAAAGACAATGTCATCCGCGTAGTGTCCGTAAAAACTAAGACGGGAGTTTTTAAACGTGCGGTTACTAAAATAAGTGTTTTACCGATTGAGATGGACTAAAGGACTCTATTTTATTTTTTACTTTATGTTTACATTTTTTTTATACATTAATTTTATATATTTTGTATGTTGGTATACATCTTGTAACCTATATCATTGAAATTACTCTTTCAAGGTGGGCGGGATGTACAATTTTGTATTTATTAGGTGATTATATTTTGTCACTTAAAAATTATTACGTAAAGAACCCACAGGGTCGAGTTATTGAAAGACATTAACAGTGACACTTTAGACGCGATAAGCGTGTGACCAGAGACCTTTTTTAAGTGGAAAACGGTCGAAGTTAGTTTTTAGGCAGAGAATAAGATTATGTTATGTGTTTTTAAAACCTTCATAGACAACGCGTCGGAAGAGGCAAACACTCGCCCACCATTTTATTAAACTAAATAAAATGATTACACTTATACAGAGTTTTAATTTATTACAAAAGTAACGCGATCTGTTTGGATCCACTACACAACATTTATCATGATTCAGCTTATTGCTTATTACAAGATATGAGAGCTTATCTTTACCCCCATTTCTCCAAGCACATCCCGTGAACAGTGTTACTTGGGGATGGGACCAGTGCGCACTTTGCATTTCGTCTTGGGAAAGTATTGCAAAATTTTCTGCAAAATCCACTTGCAGTAAAATTTCAGTGGCAGAAGTCTGCATTTTTTTTGCTTCGAAAATATTTGACTGTTGGTTTTTTACATAGGTGTGGAATATAAATTTTGTAACTTGTTGATTAAGTTCTTTAACCAGTTCGGTTAAAGTTCCATTTATCTTTGTCACCTGCAATACATTTTCGGATTTAGCCCACTGTTTTCAAATAACAGCATTATTAAACTTATTAAGTTGATATTTTAATGGCAAAATATCACAGATGTCAAAGCAATTGATACATGTTCCTGTCATACATGATTCATTGCTGATATTACAGCATAGCTCCTTCAATAATTCGGTTGAATTTGAGGGAAAACCCGGAATATGTTGGTGTGCTGCTTCCACAAGGTAATTAAAGTTTGCGTGGTGCACGCAAACACAAACATTATGGGGCATCTCACTCATTGGTCGGACATTTGAAGGTCGCAACTCAAAAAATTTACTTTTTTCCAGATTTATGTTAGGATGATGTTCTTTAAACAATACATATGCCTCAGCAACAGCCATGATCATATGTCTTTTGGCTAAAAGCAAACGTTTTCCTGTTTTCTGATCTTTTACTGATATTGTGTCTTTTCGACCTGGTGAAGCACGGCTAATGTCATCTCTCTCAAAAAACGATTGCACTTGTTTTTTCTCTTCATTTGTTAAAAACGGAGCTCTGAGTTGTTTTGTATTTTCCATCAAATTCAACTTTAGGGTAGGTATTATGTCTCTTACTAACTCTATAAGAACAGCTTCTTTTTTTGTTGGGCTTTCTGGTAAAGATTTCTTGGATTTTACGACCGCTTTGCGCAAAGTCTTCTTGCTTTTATACCAGCCCAACGGAGATAGAGTTGCGTCGGGTACCGATGATGCCTTTTTCTGTTCCCTCACCTTTTTTTTTCTTATCCTCTCCTTCTCTCTCCACTGTTCTCTAGTTTGGTCATTTTGCATACGTTCCTCCTTCTTTTTTTCTCTTCTCTTTCTATCCCGTTCTCTCTCTTTTTCTAGAATTTGCCTTCTCCTTTCAGGGTCTTGTCTCAGTTTTTCTCTAGATTGACGTTTCCTCTCAGCTACATCCATACCTGAAATAATAAGTTACTAAGCAACACTGCACCAAAACAAGAATGTCACATAAAAGTAGCTTCTTCTGTCTTAATTCGTCCTTTTTAATGCATTGACACATTGACGTGTCAATTTATTTTGACAATATTTATGACAAAATTGTTTTAAACTAGATAACGACATATTAGGCACAGCACAAAAGTGCTATGTAAATTTTTTCAGGTTGTCCCACCCGTCACTGTGACGGGTGGGACAACATATCAAAGCTGTATTTATACATACAACATATCAAAGCTGTATTTATAAATACACCAAAATGTCAGATCGTTAGAAAACAGTGTGGACTTGATAAACATGTTGAAGAGCATCAAAACTGTAAATGTATTTGTGTTACAGAACATTGGAAAAAATCAAAACAATTAAAAGTAATGTGTATAGACAACTTTAAACTCGCTTCTAGTTTTTGCAGAGAAAAAGGGTATGGTGGTGCAACTATCTACTATGAATAAAAACATCAAATATTTAAGACGAAGAAAGATTGAGGAAATGTCTCTTGCAGATGTGTTTGAATGTGCCAGTGTGGAATGTCTTCTCACAAATGAGAATATTATCATAATTGCAGTGTACAGACCTCCTAAAGGAGACATAAAAATATTTTTCCAAGAGTTAGAGACATTACTTCATATAATCATTCCAGAAAATAAAAAAGTGTTTCTCGTAGGTGACTTTAACATAGAACTTATTAAGGTAAATATCTCTAGGACACAATTTCTATCTGTCCTAACTTCTTTTGATATGTATCCAACAATTTCAGAAAACACTAGAAAAACACCAAATTCGGAATCGTGTGTCGATAACATTTTTAGAAATGTTCCAAAGAATTCTGTTGTAAGTTATGTATTATACACTACTATTTCAGATCATACAGCCCAGAAAATTGTACTTAATCTAAATTTAGTTAGTAAAAAGGCTTGTTATTTTAAAAGATTTTTTGGTGAGGAAAATAAAAAGGACTTTTTTAATATTCTCATTGAGCAACAGTGGCAGGATGTTATTTAATCAAGCCTTTCCTCGAAAGTTATTTAATCCAAACCAAAAATTAAAACATAGCTTTTATAACAAAAATGAACAAATTCAAGTTGTAAAAAGTAGGTTAGACAATCTCCTAATTCTAAAAATGCATGACTCTAGATATAATGAATATGACAAATTATTAATTCAAGCTAGATCAGAGCACTACACTGTAAGGATAAAAAACTCGGACAATAAAAATAAATGTATGTGGTCAATTTATAAGGAAATTACAAAAAATACGAAGTGTAGCACTGAATGTATGATCGCTGGAAATCCTGATGAAATTTCAAATAATTTTAATACATTTTTAATTAACTCAATACCAGAACTGCTAAAAAATCTGCCTAGTAATGTAAACAGTAAAACAAACATCCAAGAAAACCAAAGATCATTAATTCTACGGCCCGTTACAGAACAGGAAATAGTGAACATAACACAAAAATAAAATACCTGGAAGGCTTCAACATTATTAGTATGGATTCCGTAAGTCTAGATCAACAGGAGACCTTCTCGCTTATGTTACTCATGTTTGGAACAACGCAATAGAACATCATGGTGAGTTCCGGGCGGTAGCACTGGACATTTCCAAGGCTTTTGACCGAGTATGGCATGAGGGGCTCCTAGCTAAAGTGAGAGCATACGGAATGCCGGTTCAATTTTGTTCATGGCTGTCGAGCTTTCTTAAAGACCGTTCTCTGCGAGTGGCGATGGACGGATTTCAAGGTTCGATATTGTCGCCCACCCTTTTCTTACTCTACATTAACGATCTTTTGGAAAAAACTAAAAATCCTATATATAGCTTCGCTGATGACAGCACACTTGTTTCATCTTTTACTTTGGATGCTCGGACATCGGCTGCTAATGCACATCTCTATAGGCAGCAAGAGGTATCACATCTCAACAAAGACCTGGAAGAAATTCTGTCTTGGGGTGACAGTAACCAAGTAGAATTTAACGCTAAAAAGACCCAGGCGGCAGTTTTTCTAAAAAAGTTAATGTTGAAGAACCGGATATATTTATGGCGGGACACTCGATTACCTTGGCTTCATCAATTCATTTATTGGGCGTTAATTTGGATAGTCATATGTCTTGGCATAGCCACGTTGCGGCCATTGCTAGGGCAGCCTCGCAGAAGCTTGGAGTACTTTTCCGAACAAAGAACCTCTATACACCCCAACAACTTTTGATGCTCTATAAAGCCCAAATTCGACCATCGCTGGAGTACTGTTCGCATATTTGGGGCTCTGCTCCTAAACATACCCTGAGATTGCTAGATTCCATTCAAAGAAGAGCCATTCGCTTGATCGGTGACCATAGTCTGACAAACAACCTGGAAAGCCTTAAACATCGAAGGCAGGTTGGCGAATTGAGTCTATTTTCCAAATATTTTCATGGCAAGTGTTCAACTGAAGTTGCCCGCTTGATACCACCCAAAGCGGTGCATGGTAGAAATACACGACGAGCCACTGCAGCCCACCAGTACGTGGTTCAGCTTAGTATCCCTTGAACGACACTGTTTCAAAATTCTTTCATCTGGAGAACGTCATCACTGGAACGACCTCCCTGAGATCGTGTTCCCCAACGACTATAATCTTCAAAGCTTCAAGACCAACGTGAATCGTTTCCTGCGCACACGCACCGCTCCCAGAGCGCCATAAAGGATTTATCCTGCAGTGCTGTGCCTTATCATAGAAAAAAATAAATAAAAAATAAACATAGTTCTGGAGACGATGAAATTCCTACTAGCCTTATTCGTCGGATAATTCCAGCGATCACTAAGGTTCTATGCTACATACTGAACAACTCACTAACGCAGGGTGTGTTTCCTGAGGCCTTAAAACTGTCAGCAGTAAAGCCTTTGTACAAATGTAAGGGTGATAAAAATATTTTTAGTAACTATAGGCCTATAAGCCTACTGCCGGGTTTTTCAAAGGTTTTTGAAATCATTATGTGTGTTAAAATAATGGAATTTATGAATGAGTGTGGAGATTTTTCTGAAAATCAGCATGGTTTCCTGGCTAAGAGGTCTACGCAAACAGCCATTTTTCAATTCACGCAGACAATACTAGGACATTTGGAGAGAGGTGATATGGCGCTGGGCATGTTTCTTGATTTGTCAAAGACCTTTGATTGTTTAGACAGACATATGCTATTAAAAAAACTTTATTTGTATGGAATTAAAGAACAGGCTCTTGAATGGTTTAGGTCTTATTTAAGCAACAGAAATCAAAGGGTTGTCATCAATAAAGATGGAATTGATTATAAATCTGAAATAATGCAAAATACAGTAGGAGTACCACAAGGCAGTATTCTTGGATCAGTTCTTTATATTATTTTTATGAATGATATTGATCTTGAAATAAAACATCCAAATCCAAGTACGCAGATGATACAAATTTATTGGTAAAGGGCTTAAATATTAGCGAGCTTTCTGATAATGCAAGCAATATCTTTCATTTGGCAGATAGTTGGTTTCAAAAAAATCAATTATGTTTAAATAGAGAAAAAACAAATACAATTATATTTAGAACTAAGCAAAATAGAACAGAAAAACCAGAGTCAATTTTAATAAACCAAAATGAGTTTAAAATCAGCAACAGTACGAAATTTTTAGTTGAGTCATCTAGAAAAACACCGTATTTTGCGAACTTTGAAAATACTGCTAGGTATGGTATAATTTTTTGGGCTTCAAACTCTAGGGCACGGGACATTTTTGTAACACAGAAACGGGTTATAAGAATAATATATAAAATGTCATTTTTAGAATCATGTCGAGGAGTATTTAGAACTAAGAAAATTTTTACTATCTATGCTCTGTATATATTTGAATTAATTTTGTTTGTTTTTAAAAATAAAGAAAAAATGTTTATCCCGATTAATCATAATTATAACACTCGAACAAGAGACATCTCTTACCCAATACACCATTTAACTGTATTTGAAAAAAGTGCCTACTATATGGGCATTAAACTCTATAACAAATTAGATAACGGGATGAAAGGTATTACTTCTGAAAGGCAATTTAAGCAAAAGTTAAAGAAAATGCTTATGGATCTTGAGCCCTACAGTTTGGATGATTTTATAAATTCTTAGTGTAAGTTAAACTGTATAGGTATGTAGTTTTCTTTTTGACCTCATTTCATTTTATATTTGCTTGTACATTTAATGGTATAAATTTAATGTAATTTGAAATAAAGTAAATAAATCAAATCAAATCAAATCAAACCTTAAATAATATAACTGGCATACTTAAATATTATATTATATAGGAATACGAGTTCTGGATTATATTACAAATTTACAGTATAAAAGGGCAAATGAAAATAAAGCAAACAGTCATAATTAATGTGTGTTTTATTTTTTTCTATATTATAGTGTACCAGTTATGTAGAAGTTATTTGCAGAAAATTACAGCATGTTAACAAAAAGAAGGATAAGAAATTCTCACCAAAGTTGCGCAAATTTGCTCTCACGCTACAATTTTATTCTTCAAGAGCTTACCAGTACGTCAGGAAAATTTGGGGAAATTTGCTTCCTCATCCGAGTACTATAAAAAACTGGTAGAGTGCTTTTAATGGGAAACCGGGCTTTACAGATGAAGCCTTAAAAGCAATTACGATAAAAGTAAATGAATCGAAGTCGCCAATATTTTGTAATATTGTCATTGATGAGATGAAAATCAGGGATCAACTAGTGTGGAGCAAAGACAAGTTTTATGGAACTGTAGATATGGGCACAGAGTTTACCGCACAGCATGACAAGGCTACCAAAGCAAGTTATGCTCTCGTTTTTATGGCTGTGGCCTTAAATCAGTCTTGGAAGGTGCCGGTGGGATATTTTTTTATAAAAAGCCCTATTGCTGAAGAAAGGGCAAACATATTAACAAAATGTTTAGAGTTAATGGGGAAAACGGGAGTTAACGTAAACTCTATAACTTTTGACGGTGCTGCTAGCAACATAGCTATGGTAAATCACCTTGGTGCTAATTTGACCGATCCTCTGTCACCGAGTTTTAAGCCATGGTTTCCTAATCCCTATAACTGAGAAAAGATCTTTGTATTTCTAGATCCATGCCATATGATTAAACTCATTAGAAATATTTTGGGGGATTTAAAAATATTAATGGACGATACAGGGGACTTACTAAAATGGGAATATATTATGGAACTAGTAGAAATTCAGAAACAGCAGGCTTTACACGCTGCAAATAAATTGTCCAAAAAACATATCGAATTTAATAGCAATCGAATGTCCGTCAAGTTAGCTACCCAAGTACTAAGCGAAAGCACTGCAAATTCGCTTGATTTTCTGCAAGAACGGTCCGATGAATTTTGCAATTTTAAAAATTCTAACGCTACAGCCAAATTTTGCTTGATGTTTAATAATGCCTTTGATATTTTAAATTGTCATTCTAAATTTTCAAAAAATCCGTTCTCTGTGCCAATATCATTCGAAAACAGACAAGATTTGTATATAAAGGCTCAATTATTAATTAAATACATATCGTCCCTTAAGGATAAATTTGGAACCCCACATCTAAAACATCAAAGAAAAACGGGCATAATAGGAACAATAATGGCTCTTCAGAATATTTTTGATCTATATGATTATCTGCAACGTAAGGGTTTGAAATATTTACTTACTTTTAAAATATCTCAAGATTTTATCGAAACATTTTTTAGTGCTGTAAGATGACGAGGTGGTTGGAATAACAATCCCAACGCTAAGCAGTTTGAATCAGCATATAAAAGATTACTTGTTAAACACGAAATTGGTTCGTCAATATATTCAAATTGTTTAGCAGAAGGAATTGATATTCTCCACGTTTCCTCCAACAGAAAAAAATTCCGTGATCCTATTGGGGAATACTTCGATGAACTTGAGGTCGGTGAAGAAGTCAATGATTGTTTTCTAAGCTCTTACGTTGAAGATGTGGTAAAATATATTGGAGGTGCCATTATAGGCAAAATGAAATTCAAAAAATATGTTCAATGCTCCTTCTGTTTGAGTCAGCTGTTAAAAGAGGGCACACAAAATAGGTCACGGTTAACGGAGTTAAAAGATAGAGGTCCTTATATTCATCCTTCAGATTATGTGAATCAACTTTGTCTTTTAACTGAAAAGGTTATAAGAATGTATGAAAACGATCTTTTTGCTAAACAAAACATAAATCAAATTATCATTATTAAAGTTCTCAGAATGCTCCAGACACCATTCAATAATTTTTCTTTCTTCTTTCGCTTTAATGAGCCCCCTTCAAATACAAATTTCGGTTGGGCAAAGCCCTAGTGTGGTAGAGTTTTCTTTTCCTATATTCCTATTATTTTCTTTTTCTATAATAGGAATTGTCTAAGCTAATTAAATAATTCTAATACTTTTGACTGTAAATAAGAAATAATCATATTTGGGTACTTTAATTAGGAGGCAGTATAGATTTTGGTATAATAAAAGCTTTATGATTATAAGATATTCTAAATATATTTTTCTTAACGAGTTCATTAATACAATTGCCAATACTTATCCCTAATCACTGCAAAGCACACAACAGCTGTGGTGTGCTATGTCTATGTAAACAGAGAAAAATATTGTGCTAAATATAGCACCTTGCTTGCAACCCCTGTATCACAGCAAACTATCCTACTACTATTGAGAGTGGTAAATATTTTACAAAACTGACACATTATATTTTAATTTATATGGTCATAGCTTTTAGTTACGATATTCCTGCGATTTTGGTTATGAGCATGCGCCCTTGTGTACAACCGCACAGCTGTTTCCTAATTCCTATAACCTTATTTTTAAGTTTAACTATTTATGGTGTATACTCGAAAATATCAATTATATTAAAATGAGTGAAGAACAATTATTATTCTTTGTGCGACGACGAAGAGCAATCGCGGCCTATCTGCTATTAAAAAAGCGAAGAAGAAAATGTAGAACCCTGGGTACTTGCGAAATATTTCAATATAGAAAGCAGCAAGGGGCATTTTACAATTTAATACACGAAATGCGGCTCAAGGATGAGAAAAAATTTCGTAATTATCATAGAATGTGTATAGAGGACTTTGATTTTTTACTAGCAAAAATTTCTCCAATTGTTAATAAAGCATGGTATGCACGTGAACCAATTTCAGCTGGAGAGATGCTATCAGCTACACTGAGGAAAGTTACAGTACTTAATTTAATTATTTATTTTATTAAAATTACCAGTAATTTTTCAAATTAGATTATAGGTACTTAAAAAGGTGTATAGTAAAAATGTTTCTGATACTTTTAGGTATCTAGCAGCTGGCATCAGTATGAAGAGCATTTCGTATAGCTACAGATTGGGATTTAGCACTGTCTCCAATATTATTAAAACAACTTGTTCTGCCATCTGGACATCTTTAAATCCTGAATATTTGTCAGAGAAACAATTAGTTAATGTGTATTACGCTCTGGTATACAGTCATCTTAAGTATATGATCCTCTTATGGGGCCAGGCTACAGAGATTACACGCATCTTTATTCTTCAGAAGAGAATAATCCGGAAAATTTTCTCAATGGGTCCTTTGGACTCATGTAGGCCAGTCTTCCAAAATAAAAAAATTTTAACCTTGCCAAGTATATTAATTTTGGAGGCAGCTCTGTATGCAAGAAGATACAGCAGCATTTTCCCTGCAGTGTCTGCTATTCATAATTATCCAACACGGACTAATGATAATCTTTTAATCCCTAACTTTCGTCTCTCAGCATACAAAAAAAGCCCCCATTGCTTTTGTAGTTATATTGCTAACAAGCTCCCAGATAATATTAAGGCTATAGATTCCATTAGAAAGTTTAAAAAATCTCTACTGTGCTATCTCTTTGAAAACCGCTTTTACTCTATAGACGAATATTTGAGTTAGTTTTGTTTTTTCCCGTTAGTTGTACTTAATTTTTATGCATGTACATACCTAATTTGTACCTTTTAAGTTTTACATAATATGTAGATATATTTTTTTTTATTCTTGTTTTAAACTATTGCTATTGCATGACGATATTAATACTTTGTAGTCTATTTAATGGAAGGAAATAAATAAATAAATAAATAAATAATTATTATTAGTTGCTTATTTATAATTTTTTTAGGCACCACCCAATACTGGATCAGATTTCTTTAATTATAAGGAATTCTTTAGTATTGTACTACTAGCTGTAAGCGATGCAGATTATTGTTTTACTGTGGTTTATATTGGAGCCAAGGGAAGACAAAGCGATGGAGGAATATTTCGTAACAGTGCTTTCGGAAAGCGCTTTTTCTCAAATTCGATAAACCTACCTCCTCCAAAGAAACTCTCAGATGATGGTGAGACTATTCCATATTGTTTTGTTGCTGATGCCGCGTTTCCTTTTGGTGTTAATCTAATGCGACCCTATCCTGGAAGCTTTCTACCACAAAAAAATTTTTTAACTATAGGTACGTCATTTATGAAAGTAATCTATAGTTGAGTTTTTGACACAGAGACTATAACATTTATTTATTTGTTTATTAAATACTAACCATTTCTTGAAAAAAAAAACAATTCTACTCATGTGTAATCATATTGGTAGTGTATAATTTTTAGTGTTAATATTAAATTTTAGATTAAGTCGCGCCAGAAGTGTCATTGAAAATAGCTTTGGAATTCTAGTTTCAAAGTGGCGCATACTCGAAAGGCCGATCATTGCAAAGTTGGAAGCCATTGAAACAATAGCATGTGCCCTGGTATGTCTACATAACTTTTTGAAGGTACGGGATTTTCAAAAAGTTGATGCCAGGAAGTACTGTCCTTCCAACTATGTTGATAGGGAGAGCAATACAGGAGAAGTGATAGAGGGTGAATGGAGGATTGACATTGAAAATGAATAACCTAGCGCTGGAAGAATGGGAGAAAATGCATATGCCCGAGAGGCAAGTTTTGTACGTTCTTCCTTAACAAATTTCTTTATGCATACTGCTCCAATTGAAATTCAGTGGTCCAAGTAGCATTTCTAAATATTTTTGAAATAAATTGTTACCTGGATGTTTGTTTTTCTTTTGTTATTAGTAATTTTAATCCCTACTAAAATATGGATTTATAAAGTGAAATATAAGAGAATTACTGACTTAAGCTATGCCAAAACTTTTACAAAGTATGTTTGAATAGGATCTAAATGTAAATGCATACTTTCAGTTTAAATAAATTATGAAAGTAGGTAAGACCAAGTTATATATGTTCATATTTTTTATAAGTCTAGCAAGTTCAACTAGACCTCGACTTTATTTCCTATTCATGTAGTTTTTGGACAGTTTTTGTTTTTTTTTGTATATATCATTTTTTGCAAAAGCTTTTAGTAACATCTGCATGTGTGTACATTTGTTTTCTTCCTTGGGCCCTCAGCCTAAAGTACTGTGACCATAGTAGGTCTCTATTGTGTGTGCCCCGGCCTTATTGGGCCCATTCAGTTATTCCAGTTCCTGTGTGAGCATATACTATAATACTATATAATAAAATGAGAAAAGTAAGAAAGCAATATGGGCTCAATGAATTTTATTAGAAAAAAACTTTACAATTACTACAAAAATAAACATAAGTAATTATAGTGAATCTTCACCAAATTCCGCATGCAGGGAATATACTTTATTTAAAAAGTCAATTTCTGCCTGCATTCTAATGCGAGTTGGCAGCTTATCAAGGACAGCCTGTGCTGCCAATAGTGCGGGTGAGACTGTTGGAGCTGTAGCAGCTTTTGGTAGTGGCTCCTTTAGAATGTCCAAAAGAAGCTGCTCACTGTCAGCTATAACAAGAAAGTTATAATATATATAACTGACTAAATAGATATTTGTCATAAATAGCACACTGGGTGTATTTTATGCACAAGACATAAAAATTGGCCTTGGACCCAGAATACATCTAGTACCTTAAGACATACCAGTTTTGCAAAGAAGTTCATACAAGAGGTTTACACCAGAATGTTATATTTCTAAATTTTAAAATACAAAAATCCTGCCTACCATTTTTTTTCTTCCTCTTACTAGCTGTTCTTTCGGGAGATGCCCTGCTACTCATTGTAGAGCCTGATGATGTGGGTGAAAGCTTCTCCTGTCCACCTCTGAACAAGTACGTGGTATGTTGCTAGTTGTTTTTTTTGGCATGTTCTTTTCGGCCAAAAAAAAACAATGCATCAAAATGCTTCCATTTCCTGCTCTCTTCTAAAGCAGCTCCTGAAGGTTTATATGTTCTGAAAGACAAAAAAGATAGTTTATATTAACCAGGTTATCTTCAACTTTTAGAATCAAATGTAGGTGCTTACTTTAAATGTTTTAGGAAAGTGTCTTCCAAATTTCTCCACTTTTTCTCCAGGGCTTCAATTGACCACTTCTCCTTTAGGGCATAGAACACTTCTCGCCACAGCTTTTCCTTCACATCTTTTGCCCTATCTTTTAGGGGCAATGTGTGGTCCCACAACCCTGGCCTAGCCTGAACTGCCTCTGCAAGCCTCTGGACAAAGGTATCGTCACTTACCGACAGTGACTGGGAAGAACTTGCCTGTTGGCAATTATGGCCTTCATATTCTTGCAAATTCATCACATTGCCACATTCGGCACATTCAACTTCATACTAAAACAATAGATTTCATTAGTCAATAATATCCTAATAACACATTTGAAATTGGGATTGACCAGCATACATAAAAAATACTTGCCCCAACTTAGTTATCATCCATCTCAAATAGAGAAACAAATTAGTCTTTAAAAACGCGAACAAAATAAAACTAAATAAACTAATCACAATCAAAAACACAGAACTCAAGAACTCAATTTTAAACGTAAAATCACAGGAGGAACACAAAACATAAACACAGGATAAATATATAAATGAAAATGGCTTGGTCATGAACTTCTTCAGGTTATGTAGTCTCGTTCGTTACCAACCGTTCAAAACTAAAAACACTAAAATCTCCGAAATTCGCATCTATATGATATAGGACAAGAGAGGTAGTTTATCCGATGCGAAATTCGCATTTCGCAATTCGTGATTCGCATCTATATGAACTATACTTTACGCTGACGGTGTAGACACGTTTGCAGGAAGTTAAAGTGAAAAAGTGTGAAAAGTGATGCCGAAATCAAGAAAAAGACAGTTAAAAGCATTTAAAACAAAAATAAAGAGAAAAATGAAAAAAATTACCGACCTGTTGGAAAATTTTTCCTCAAGTAAGTACACTTACTAATTTTTTGTGCTTTTTTAAACTGTTTTTTTAGGTGTTTTCACAGCAAATTCATAACGTAGGTTTTTCTTCAGCAATATACGTGGGTGTGGCTTGTAAATATGAGTCACATCTTTTTACACCACTGTGGAGATAACACTCCACATACTACCCCAAAAAATCTGTCCTTGCCAAGTGCGACAAGTAAACTGAGTAAAATCTTTGTACAGCCTGGCCAAGGGTGGCACGTAAAAATGAGTAAAATCTTTTTACGGCCACAACACATACAAATGATTTAAATATATAGTGAGCATAAACCCTCACATATATTTATCTAATTATAATTAACCTGAACCAAAATTAATTTTTTCAAAGTCAAAAGTATCAGGAATAATATCATATTACTTTCTTTCATCAACATCTCACTATAAACATTCGGATGTTTATTTATTTATTTATTTATTTATTGTGTACAACTATTACAGGTCATTGCCCAATTACAAGTTGCGTTTATAACTATAATCTTAGCATATTACCGACGCGACGTTGGTGCTGATGACGCAATGTTATTTGAAGTTTGCTTTTAACACATTAAATGTTTATGGGTTCTCGTTAAGCTTTAAAAGAAGTACAGGGTGCAACAAAATAATTTAAAAAAATATTCTCTTTACTATTGAAATTTATTTTTTTTTCACCAGGCGATAGTGATTCAGAAAGTTCACAGGAAGGCTCAATAACACCGGATTCAGAAAAAATCAATGCCAGACCAGAATACCGGAACCATACAACCGGCATTTGAAATTGCAGACCAACAAGACCCAACACAAGACCCGCTAGAAGTTCTCTTGGGTTCCCGTCCTACAAAAGAAAACATTGAAGAACCTGCCATAGCGGCTGACTTAGCCGTTCGTTGGGAGTCATATTTATCTTTGGGTTTGGATCAAGAGACTAGAAAGTCCTTACTGGAACAGTGGAACGTTCCTAGTAACTGCAAACTTTTGACTGCTCCTGGTCTGAATCCCGAGGTTCAGAGTTTATTATCTCCATCTGACCTCAAAAGAGACAAATTTTTACAAAATTTGCAAGACCTACTGGGAAAAGGCCTTAGTGCCACGGGCATCGCCCTAACAAAGATTTTGGAAAACCGAGATTCTGTGGATGCCCCAACAACCCAAGCTCTAGCAGATTCGGGTAAAATTTTATCAGACTTATTTCACAGCATGTCAGTTCACAGGAAATTTCAATTTCATAAATTTTTTTCTGACAAAGTCAAAAAAATTGCCATTCAACAAAATGTAGATTGCCTTCTTTTTGGAACGGACTTCGCAGAAAAATGCAAATCAGTAAAAACAGTGGAGGCAACAGCCTTAGAATTGCTTAATCCACCAAAAAGGGAAACTCAACCACGCCCTTCCCAAAGTCGTTTTTTATACGCCCATCAACGTCCACCCTTCAAGAAGAAGACCTACCCAGAAAAAAAGAGGAGGGGGGAACAGGTATGTCGCACAACACCAGAACCGGAAGTCGTGGAGATCCAACAGGAACACATCAGAGAGGTTTCCAAAATCCCAAGACAAGAGTCGCCGCCCGTACTAGAGGTAGGCTATGCAGGTAGAATTAAAAACTATCTTCATAACTGGAAATTAATTACTCAAAACAAAAAATTTTTTTCGTGGGTCACCGGGTACAAAATTCCTTTTATAAAACGACCCAGGCAAAAAATATACCCAAAAATAAACTCTGATTCAAAATTTAAGAAAAGTATCGCCGAACTCGAAAAAATTGGTGCAATTAAAAAAAGCAGGCACTGCAAAAACTAATACATATCATCCTATTTTTTAAGGCAAAAACCAAATGGTAAAAACAGGTTTATTTTAAATCTTAAAAAACTCAACACTTACCTAACTTGTCCACATTTTAAACTGGAAGATTTCCGAACGGTTAAAAACCTCATATCTCATAACTGCTATATGGCAAATATAGATCTAAAAGACGCTTATTTTCTTTTACCAGTTGAAAAAAGTTATAGAAAATATCTTAAATTTCAATATAAAAACCACATATATGAATTTACATGCTTACCATTTGGTTTATCTACTGCTCCATTTGTCTTCACAAAAATATTCAAACCTATTGCCAATCACCTAAGATCTTTCGGGTTTGTTTCAGTTATATATTTGGATGACATTTTACTCTTTGGAAAAACCAAACAATCTTGTATTAACAACATTCAGTATACCTCTCAATTACTCATCTCACTAGGTTTCTTGATAAATACAGAAAAAAGTAATTTAAAACCAACTCAAAGTATAAAATATTTAGGCTTCGATTACGATAAATAGTAAGAAAATACTACTTGGCAAGTGGTAATCATAATATGAATGCATGTGAGAACTTTGTTCTCTAGCCACTTGCTGAGACCTTATACAATAAGGATTAACCAAATTATGCTAAAACAGCTATTCTCTGGGCTACATGCCCCAACGAGCGCTGAATTAAATAGCACAATTTGGCGTATTTTGACTAACACTGTTAGTACTAAAATACAGACTCAGATTGCAGAAACTACCGGGAAAGAAAATAATGAATCTTTATTTCCAATGATAGGTTGCTACGCTGGTGCTACCTGTAGACCGGTTTCGAACTCTTTGGTTCTCGTCAGTACAGGGTAAGCATGACAAGCGAGCACACCTACCATTGGAAAATCGAAACACCCTATAGCCACAATATTGTTCTGCCTAGGCAGTACAATACAGGTGGCGCCATCCTCCAGAAGTTTCTAGCAATCTGATGTGAAAGATACCGTATGGTACTATAAACACAATAAATAGTAAGAAAATACTACTTGGCAAGTGGTAATCATAATATGAATACATGTGAGAACTTTGTTCTCTAGCCACTTGCTGAGACCTTCTACAATAAGGATTAACCAAATTATGCTAAAACAGCTATTCTCTGGGCTACATGCTCCAACGAGCGCTGAATTAAATAGCACAATTTGGCGTATTTTGACTAACACTGTTAGTACTAAAATACAGACTCAGATTGCAGAAACTACCGGGAAAAAAAATAATGAATCTTTATTTCCAATGATAGGTTGCTACGCTGCTGCTACCTGTAGACCGGTTTCGAACTCTTTGGTTCTCGTCAGTACAGGGCAAGCATGACAAGCGAGCACACCTACCATTGGAAAATCGAAACACCCTATAGCCACAATATTGTTCTGCCTAGGCAGTACAATACAGGTGGCGCCATCCTCCAGAAGTTTCTAGGAATCTGATGTGAAAGATGCCGTATGGTACTATAAACACAATAAATAGTAAGAAAATACTACTTGGCAAGTGGTAATCATAATATGAATACATCTGAGAACTTTGTTCTCTAGCCACTTGCTGAGACCTTATACAATAAGGATTAACCAAATTATGCTAAAACATTTATTTTTAGTACTAACAGTGTTAGTCAAAATACGCCAAATTGTGCTATTTAATTCAGCGCTCGTTGGTGCATGTAGCCCAGAGAATAGCTGTTTTAGCATAATTTGGTTAATCCTTATTGTATAAGGTCTCAGCAAGTGGCTAGAGAACAAAGTTCTCACATGTATTCATATTATGATTACCACTTGCCAAGTAGTATTTTCTTACTATTTATTGTGTTTATAGTACCATACGGTATCTTTCACATCAGATTGCTAGAAACTTCTGGAGGATGGCGCCACCTGTATTGTACTGCCTAGGCAGAACAATATTGTGGCTATAGGGTGTTTCGATTTTCCAATGGTAGGTGTGCTCGCTTGTCATGCTTGCCCTGTACTGACGAGAACCAAAGAGTTCGAAACCGGTCTACTTATAGCAGCAGCGTAGCAACCTATCATTGGAAATAAAGATTCATTCTTTTCTTTCCCGGTAGTTTCTGCAGTCTGAGTCTGTATTTTAGTACTAACAGTGTTAGTCCAAATACGCCAAATTGTGCTATTTAATTCAGCGCTCATTGGGGCATGTAGCCCAGAGAATAGCTGTTTTAGCATAATTTGGTTATACCTTATTGTATAAGGTCTCAGCAAGTGGCTAGAGAACAAAGTTCTCACATGTATTCATAATTCGATTACGATAGTAAAACGCTGACAATGTCAGTACCTATAGAAAAATGTAAAAAGATCTTATCACTAATAAAATCCATTAAGACCAGGTAAAAAATTAAAATAAGAGATTTTGCAAAATTTATAGGCACTTTGGTATCAATCTGTCCTGCCATTTCCTATGGCTGGGCACATCTAAAATTTAAGAAAAGTATCGCCGAACTCGAAAAAATTGGTGCAATTAAAAAAAGCAGGCACTGCAAAAACGAATACATATCATCCTATTTTTTAAGGAAAAAACCAAATGTTAAAAACAGGTTTATTTTAAATCTTAAAAAACTTAACACTTACCTAACTTGTCCACATTTTAAACTGGAGGATTTCCGAACGGTTAAAAACCTCATATCTCATAACTGCTATATGGCAAATATAGATCTAAAAGACGCTTATTTTCTTTTACCAGTTGAAAAAAGGTATAGAAAATATCTTAAATTTCAATATAAAAACCACATATATGAATTTACATGCTTACCATTTGGTTTATCTACTGCTCCATTTGTCTTCACAAAAATATTCAAACCTATTGCCAATCACCTAAGATCTTTAGGGTTTGTTTCAGTTATATATTTGGATGACATTTTACTCTTTGGAAAAACCAAACAATCTTGTATTAACAACATTCAGTATACCACTCAATTACTCATCTCACTAGGGTTCTTGATAAATACAGAAAAAAGTAATTTAAAACCAACTCAAAGTATAAAATATTTAGGCTTCGATTACGATAGTAAAACGCTGACAATGTCAGTACCTATAGAAAAATGTAAAAAGATCTTATCACTAATAAAATCCATTAAGACCAGGTCAAAAATTAAAATAAGAGATTTTGCAAAATTTATAGGCACTTTGGTATCAATCTGTCCTGCCATTCCCTATGGCTGGGCACATCTAAAATACTTTGAAATAGAAAAATACAAGGCCCTAAAACAGTCTTTTGGAAACTATGACAGAACAATGGAATTACCAAAATACCTACAAACTCAATTTTCTTGGTGGTTGAAAAATCTTACCGAAAGTAAAATAAGTTTATTTGAAAAATCATATATCTTAACAATCTATACGGATGCCAGCAGCTCTGGATGGGGCGCATCTTGCGGAAAAACAATTACCTGGGGTTTCTGGAACATCCAAGAAAAAACTTGTCATATCAATTACTTAGAATTGCTAGCTGCTTTTAATGGTTTAAAGTCCTTCGGGAAAAAATATAATAACTGTCACATTTTGTTAAAAATAGATAACACAACTGCAATATCCCATATAAATAGAATGGGGGGTATAAAATATCCAGAATTAAATAACATAACTCAAAAAATTTGGCAATGGTGTGAAAAGCGAAAAATTACCATTTTTGCTTCCTATATAAACACAAAAGATAACTTTTTAGCCGACAAGGCGTCTCGACAAAAAAATATGGAAACAGAATACTCTCTAAATATCACAGAATTTAATAAGATTGTAAAATCCTTCGGTAGGCCAGAAATCGATTTATTCGCGTCACATCAAAATACAAAATGCGAATTATTTGTCTCCTGGCACTAGGGTTCATGATTTCTCGAGCTTTTCAATTTCGCGGGTCTCGAGAATTCTCGAAGCTAATTTCTCGAGGCTTCTCGGGTTGCCGAGAAATTTACATTTACGTACGTTTTCTCATATTATTTGGTTCCAGTAACGTCAGCAAATTCAGTGGTTTTCCTCTCAAATAAAAGTATCAAATTAATTATAAAACTTTTATTGATTATATTCAAAAACATTAATCTTATGAATAAGCTAATTAAGTTTTTTAAAAAAATACAGAAATAATATTATTCAGACTCATAATTATAATGACAGCACCATTTTTGGCTGGTTATTTAGAACTTATAAACAAAAGTAGCTTCTATTAAACTAAACAAAAAATCAACATGAAAGAAAACGTTAATATCTTACTTAACTTATAATTAAATTACAATCACAGCACCATTTATGGCATGTTAATTAGAATAAAAACAAATAAAATCTTTGCAAGATCAATGGAACATCTCACGCTGAGGAGCTGAACATACAGACGGACAGATACATAACAATTAGGTCAGCTTACTCTGTCTGATGAAATATGCCTTTAGAAAAACTAAAGCATTTATAGCTTTATCAGACAGCCGGTTTCTTATTTTATTAACTATATTTCCTGAAATTGAAAACACTCTTTCATTTTCAGTTGAAGTAGGCTTAACTGAAAGCAATGCTTTGTAAATCGATTCTAAATTTGGTGACCTCTTCCCAGTCTGTTTAAAAAGTAAGAACTCTTTCTTTACTATAGATTTTGACAGTGCCACTGCACTTGCCTCCTCATTTGTTGAAATGCCTTTAATTGCTTTTTCTAATTGAATTTCGAAGCTTTCGGGTTCAGGTTCTGATGGGCTTACTTCTTCTACCACTCCCGACTCATTTTCGGTCAAAGTTGTGATGGCAGGGTATAAACGATTATATTCTCTTTCAGCGTATCCGATCAAAAATGTCTTATTGTTATCAATGAAGTAGTTACTTTTATTGTGCATGAAATTGTCAGGGCTGTTCAAGTATTTTAGCAGCGATATTAGAGACGTATTACGGCGCTCTGATATTTTCAACTTAAGTGAATCTACTAATTTGAGGGCCAAAGGATCATTGATACTTTCTAATTTTTTTAGCAATACGTCTATTATAGCCTCTGCAGTCAATAAATTGGCATCTTGCCTACTCAACGCCTCTACTGCAAGTTTTGTTGGTGTTAATATCATCTGCAGTTTTTGTAGCACAGTAATATTATCTTCATTCCATTTTTGTGATCTAAATCTATCAATGCCTTTTTGACAGAATTGAATTCCATCTAGTTCTGAGATCGAGTAACAAAACTAGTTCTACTCCGAATTCGGCTACTACATGTTTCTGCAGTGTGATTGATTTTAGAGGACTCTTTCTGAAAAATCTTATGATCGATCGGGTCTCAGTCATTACATTGTTTATGTCATCAATTATTTGCGGTCTAGGTTCTTCATTAGATATATAAGATTCATCATCGTTATCAGTGCTGCTGGTTTCATCGAAGCTGCTGTGTTCGTCATCGTTATGCAAGGCAGTCCTAGCAGCTGTAACTTCTGACTGTTTTTTGCAAAATGTGTCAAGAATAGCTAAATGGATGGCATGATTTACACATAGAACCATTTCACAGCGGCTTTCTCTGCCAAATTTTTTCATTACGTTTGGCCCATCGCTTGTTACGGCAACAACATCACTCTCAAATTTCACTCCAAAATGTTTAAAGCGTTCCTCCACTATTTGTCTTACTTCAACGGCCCCACATTTACCGGGTATATAGACTAACCCCAAATTATAATGTGTTGTTTCTGTGGTATGACAAATAACACTAAAATAGCGTTTGTTACGTATGCTTGTCCACTCGTCAATACTCACACTTTGCCGGTTACCTGAAGAACAAATATCTGAAAGTTCTTTTATCATTTCTTTTTCCTTGTCCTCATAGTATTTTAGTATTAGATTCATAACATCATTAACACACATGGGCAGTTTATATCCTTTAGCAGAAAGTGAATCACGAATGAATTCTTTACGTCTTTTGCAGCCAGCCTCGCCAATATTTCACCCAATGATTGTATCGGTAGAGTTTTGAAGTTTAGTTTCTGTTGCTGCATACTTTCATACCCAGGCCTGCTTTTTTTCGGTGCACTCACATCTGAACTTGTAGATGCTTCAGATTCGGATTCTTCTTGGGTCCCGCATTTAGTAATATTGATTTAATGCACATGTGCTAAATGTCTCACCAACCCGCTAGTATTTGAACCTTTGCAAGCAATGGTTTTTGGGCACTTTAGGCATTGCGCATTTGCAGATTCCTTATTTTTTTTGAAATATTTCCATGCTTTTGATGCTTCCATCTTTACTGTTATAGTGACGTTTTGGTAAAATCTATAACAAACGCAATTCAAATTAATAATAAGCCTTTGGAGTAATATGTGATACACACACACAACACAACTGGCAATATTCGTCTCACAAATTTAAAATGACACATTAATTAATTTCAAATTACTTACATAAGACAAACATATTAGAATAATTAAAAACTAAGCTTGTGTGTTGTTGTTTTACAAAAATAGGAAATATAATTAGACTAAGTAGTATAATTAATGTATCGTTAGTTATTTTATGTATTAAAGTTTGACTAAAAAATAATAGAAAATAACAGATAGGTACTCGTACCTAGTAAAATTTAAGATCACATTTAGATTATATTATTGATAAAAATAATATGAATAATAAAGCCATGATGTGTCAATAAAAGTGAAAAGACTTACCTGTTTGATTTCAATTTATCACGTAAACTGTGAAACACTCACTACGTAAACTATACTTGGCTAGAATCGGAACACAAATGAACGTGTAAAAGCGACGCCGCAGAGCGCTTGCAGCGAGATCAAAGAGTGCCGCTGCGCTTTGGCTCGCGCCGCCACGCAACACAACAAACGGCGATTTAATTTCTATATAGGTACATGATTTCTCGAGTTCTCGACTTTTCTCGAGCTTGATTTCCCGGGAACAAAGCCCAACGATTTCCCGGGAATTCTAGGCTCGAGAATTCCCGGGAATGAACCCTACCTGGCACCCAGATCCACTCTCATATTCCGTAGATGCATTCACAATAAACTGGTCCAAAATATTTTTTTATGCTTTTCCACCATTTTGTCTCCTCTCTAGAGTCATAAATAAAATAAAAACCGAAAAGGCTAAGGGTATCTTAGTATTTCCTATCTGGAAATCTCAACCCTGGTTCCCTACGCTAGAGGACCTTAGGGTATCAGAACTGATTATTTTGCCACAACACAAATACTTATTACTTTCTCCTTCTAGGGAACCACATCCCTTGTGGAAAAGCCTTACCCTGGGTGCCGCAATATTCTGCGGCTAGCTTACATAGAAAAAGGAGTTCCAGCAGCCGCCATTGATGTTTTAATATCTTCCTTATCTGAAAATACATTAAAACAATATAATTGTACCTACAAAAAATGGTGGCTGTTCTGCCACGGTAATGAAGTATTCACGACAAATCCAAATAATATTATTGCTTTTCTAAATACCGAATTAAAAAAAGGCGGTAATTATAACACCCTTAACCAACATAGATCTGCCCTGAATACTTTGTTACAAATCAGTGATCACCCAAATATATCTAGATTTATGAAGGGCGTATTTCGGACAAAACCAGTTTTTCCGCGATATAATGAGATATGGGACCCAAACTCTGTATTAGATTACCTCGAGACTCTAACGCCCTTTACATCATTATCTCTGGAAAAACTGACCTATAAACTCGCAGTTTTACTAGCCCTAACATCCAGTCAACGTGTACAAACACTCACAAAAATACAACTAAGTAACATAAGCCACTTTGATGACAGGATAGAAATAATTATTACAGATATTATTAAAACATCAAAGCCAGGGAAGTGCCAAGCAAAAATAGTACTTCCTTATTTCCACGAAAAACCAAATCTGTGTATAGCATCCCTCTTAAGCTACTATATAAATTTTACAAGCACGCTACGAACAAAACATGATAAACTTTTTATTACCATTAAAAAGCCACATCACCCAGCTACATCCCAAACTGTGTCAAAATGGATTAAAAAAGGCTTAACCTTGGGGGGTGTAGACACCTCAATTTTTAAATCACACAGTACCCGACATGCAGCCACCTCGGCAGTTTTCAAACGTGGCTTAAATATTGAAAACATTAGACGAACAGCAGGGTGGAGTTCAAAGTCAAATACATTTAACAAATTTTATAATAAACCAGTTCTAGAACACTCAAAATTCGCAAAATGCTTAATAAATAACAAAATAACTTAAAAAGGCATGCTACAGGTACTTTAAGTTCTATTACTAAACAATCATTTTTCTTTTATGTTTATGTTTTGTGGTTTTATTATGATTATTCTATAATTAAAAAAAAAAATTATATATATATTTTTTATCAAATACACTATTATATTGCATTAGTTAGATTGCAATAAATCTTTTAATATTATATTACAATTACAAGTTTAATTTGTACCTATTGTTTTGACAATATTATACTTTTAAATTTCAACCTGTTTTTTCTTACAATTTGTCAAATATTACCCCTCATTCAGATCGTGGGAAAACCTTTCAACATCTACAGTGTGATCTCGAGGACGGGGCTATCGAAGTATAATAAGAGGTTAAACGACTTACCTTAAGGAAGTTCAATCCTCAATTATACGAGATAGCCCCGTCCGAAGAGATCACACCCACCCGCCACAAAAGCCCAAATTTCCACGCTCTGAATGGAAACATAATGAATAAGCTGGCGGGCAGGGCGCGGGGCAGCGGCTGTGAAGCACCGAATTCCTTTCTGTAAACATTACGCCGAGAAGTGCTGAGAAGCATAAACTACAGTGTGATCTCTTCGGACGGGGCTATCTCGTATAATTGAGGATTGAACTTCCTTAAGGTAAGTCGTTTAACTTCTAATTATTTCTGATGATTCCTTTTTCTGCTCTCGCCGTGTTTGCAGCTTTCTCACTATAATAAAAGAATAGTTATTTCTTAAAGCTTTGTGTTTTTGTTCTACCCATATCCTTTAATAGGTTATGGGCCCAGAACGTATGTTCGCGAAATAAGTGAGGAGACATTAAGTAAATACTTTTGTGTAAATTGTGTTTTTGTTAATAAGACTTTGTTGGAAACGAACTTATATTATAAAGTCGTGGTTAGTGCTTAATGCGTGAAAATGGAGAACAGTAAAAAGATACGACGCAATATTACCTCATTCAATGGAACTAATTATTTGATATGGAAATTTCGCATCAAAGCCCTAATTGCCGAAGAGGGTGCATCACTTGTACTAGCCGAAAATCCAACTGCTGCACTACCTGAAAATTGGCAACAAATGGAATTAACGGCAAAAGAATGTATTATTGAATATTTAAGTGATGTAATGATCGGCATGATTACCGAAGAAGACACTGCTCGGGAAATATTAGGAAAGCTAGACACAATTTACGAACGTAAGAGCTTAGCTACGCAACTTGCAGTGCAAAATAAATTGCTGAGTTTTAAATTTCAACAAGATACCCCTTTGATCGAGCATTTTATTAAGTTTGATGAGATGCTAATTGAGTTAACCTCAGCTGATGCTACTTTAACTGAGATGAGTAAAGTAGCTCATTTGCTCTTAACATTGCCACCTGCCACCTTCATATGATGGGATACCCTGCCAAAAAAGTCCTATAAAATCCCATAAAAAAAAAGTATGAGTTTCGAGGAGATTCTATATAGAAAATGTGTTGTGCTTTTATGAGCAACGATGAGATTCTATATAGGGAAGTGAAACACCTTTTTCTCCTGAAAACTTATAAAAACGTTTATAAGTTTTAAGGAGTTTCAAGTGGCAGTGTTGATTCAAAACATGTAGATTCTTATTAGTTTTTATACGACAATTCCTAAACAATTTATGAGGTTTTATGGTGAATTAATAAGATTTTATAGGTTACATTTGGTTCAGTTTATATGCTTTAGATGATTTTCTATGTGACATTGATATGTCAAATACGGATCAAAACTTGTGGATACTTTATAAGTTTGGATAAGTTTTGAAGATATATGAGCAATGATGAGATTCTATATAGGGAAGTGAAACACCTTTTCCTCCTAAAGACTTATAAAACGCTTATAAGTTTTTAGGAGTTTTCAAGTGTCAGTGATGATAAAATCAGATAGATTCTTAAAAGTTTTTATATGACAATTCCTAAACAATTTATGAGGTTTTATGATGAATTAATAAGAATTTATATGTTACATTTGGTTCAGTTTATATGTCTAATATAAGTTTCTATGTGACATTGATATGTCAAATACGCATCAAAACTTGTGGATACTTTTGAAGATATTCAATGAGAATATAGGGAAGTGAAAAACCTTTTCCCCCTAAATACTTAATTTAAGTTTATAAGTTTTTAGGTGTGTTCAAGTGTCAGTGATGATAAAATCATATAGATTGTTAAAAGTTTTTTTGTACAACTGCCATTAAAAGTGACACTTTTAATGACAGCCAACAGTGTTAAAAGTGATTGTTTACGTGGAAGCGTGTTAAAAATATTTTTAACACTATAGTGTTACATTTTCTTATGATGAAATCAGTTAATTAGTAACCATAGCGTTGGCAACGTTTGTCATTCACAACAACCTTGTGATTATTTGAATATTACAATGCATTTTGAAGTTTAATGTCATTCCAAATTCGCCTATTTTATTATCGAAATAGGGCAGTTATACAAAAAACATTGTATGATATTTGTGTTAAAAGTAATTTTATTTTGTTTGTGAAATTGTTCAATTCACTCCGCTCATTTCACAAACTTTTTCACTCACAAAATAAAACATCACTTTTAACACTCACATCATAAATAACTATTATATGATAATTCCTAAACAATTTATGAGGTTCTGTGATGAATTAATAAGAATTTATATGTTACATTGGTTCAGTGTTCAGTCTATATGCTTTAGATAATTTTCTGTGACATTGATATGACAAATACGCATCAAAACTTGTGGATACTTTATAATTCCTAAAAGTTTTTATACGACAATTCCTAAACAATTTAATAGGTTTTTTGGTGAATTAATAAGATTTTTTAGGTTACATTTTGATTCAGTTTATAAGGTTTTATAATAAATTAATAAGATTTTCTAGGTTACATTTGGTTTCTATGTGACATTGATATGTCCAATACGCATCAAAACTTTGTTAAGTTTTGAACATGTATGATTTTTTATTTATGCAATTAAACCTGTAAAAATTGTATCTAGTTCCTTTTTAAAAAAGTATCATAAGCATACGTAACAGAGAAAACAAAATTTTACTTGCACTTCCAACTCGGACCATTGTTCCCCTGACAAAGACATTAAATCGCCCACTATAAACAGGTCTCTATCATGGAGGGTTATTCTTATTATTACAAGCCATATATGATAATAATAATAAATAATTCATTTTGAAAGATAAGCCTATAATAATGTCTAAAAACGGGCTTAAAAAGAGTTTAGCGTTAAAAATTTTCCCTATAGTTATTTAATCTGTAAACATACTATAAAATTCTACAAAATAATTAAGATGATTAAATTATTTTTAAGAAAATATACTATACCTTGACTTGCCAACAATTTATGTCTGTAAGGAAAGGACATAAGAGGATAAGTCAATAAGTCAGAAAGTACTTGAAAGTAAATATTTTATTTGGCAACTGGCACAAGTAAACTGTCAGACTTAAAAGTTTTTTGGATGGTGATGTTCTTAGTGATTCTCAAACGCTATCTGCACCTCATCTTTGTCTTGGTACTTCTCAACAGCTATCAGCTCCTCATCTTCGTGTTGGTGAATCTCAACTGCTATTTGCTCCTCATGGCCTACATCTCTATCTGCTAAAGACATCATAAAATTAATGTTGTTATTTTAATAAAACTTTATGCGTTTAAGTTTCCCAAAAGTTATAACTTGGTCACTTTGAGGTCTTATAATTATTAAATTGGTAAAGATATTTTCTTATTGTTTATTTTGTTTTACAAGTCTTTCAGGTAGTTTTACTTAATAGCTAATATTTCCCGATTTAAAAAATCTCATTTTTTATTAATTGATGGTGGCCACAGTTAAATGACCAAAGGCATCGAATAGTTATTTTGGCCATACAATAATTTTATCACACAAATGCAAAGTAACAGAAGTATGATGGCCTCTTTTGTATGAAAAAAAAAGTTGTATTGAAATGTATCGTCGAGCATGAAAACGCTTCCCAACAGTGTTGCATTTATTTTGTTATGTTGTTAGGTTACCTTTTCCACTATCTTTCCTGTCCCCTTTCTGTTTCCTGGTCCTGACCAAGTCACTAATTTTACTGCGGATGTAAGTGCTTATGCTCCGCACCTCCTTCTCTACATCTTTTAGAGAATCTTTTTTACCCAAGAAGTATCGGTAGATGTCTAAAAATTAAAAACAAAATTTTGATCATTTCAAAAACCTCTAATCTGTTTTTATGAGCAGTCCTTAATCAGAGAAAACCTGGCATGCTTTTTTATAGTTAGTTAAAATGTAGTATAAAAAAATATATATCTAACCTTCTATAGCCGCAAGCCTCGTACTGTCTAATGCGGGTTTTACTACGTCTTTTTTCACTCTGTTCGACTGCTTTCCAATTACTGAGCAGTTCATCAGACCCTCCGTTCCGAATATGGCCACACTCATATTTTTTATAAATTGAGGGCCACTTGATGAACGAAACCATATGTCATTGTAAATAGTCTCTGGTAAATATATGCCACGTCCCAAATGCACCTATAAATTACACCAATACGTTTCCATAAAATACTAGATAATTATTTATTACTTAACAATTAACAAATAGTTGATGAACATGAATATATTTTTTTGATATCTAAAAAAACACTTTTAGTATCATTGTCTTTAACCTCATTAAAAGATTAATGCATTACCTCCTGACAGACACAAAAAATTGTTAGGTAGTTTGGTCAGTTCAGTTTCAGTCATCAGTATGTTAAACCATTTTCCTATTATTGTCGTTTAGACTGTGAAGTCTCTGTATAAATATTTAGACAATGCCTGCACATAGAGTGTGTCCATGGATGACAAGAGGAAAAACTATTATCGATTTATGTCAGTCTTAATAAAAAGTCTTTGTATAAAGCTACTTTTCTACATCATACAAATTTCAATATATAGAAGCAAAATACAAAAATAAAGCATTTTTTAATAACCTCTTGTTGATATAAATGTACTACTCTACCTGATGATTTTTAATTTCTCCTATCTTGATTGTTGCCTCTGTTTTTTCAACTCTATCCCTCAAAGTTATTTTGTCAAAATAATCTACAAGAACCCAAATACCATATTTAAAAAATATTCACATAAAGTGTTCTCAGGGCATTCTAACATAACTGCTATAAAAAGTATTTTTTATTGAACATCCTAACTTATTGTACATATTTTATTTTCTTTATTCATAATAAGATCAAATTATACAGGGTGTCATAGTGTATATAAAAAAATATTTTTCATTAATTGCTCAAAATGATATACATACCTATAAAATATGAAGTAAAAACAAATAAGAAAATTTCAAAAACGTTTCCTACCTATAAAAGAATTAAAAGATAGTTACATTTTGGCTAAATGATTTAGTCATTTTTAAAAACTAGCATGCAGCTTTATTACTATATAGTATTCTAATTGAGACGCCCCAGGTTCCTCAACCCCTATTTAATTTAACATGTACTTCTTATGGAGAAAAATCTTCAAAAACAAAATTTATTTATCTGTTTTAAACGATTAATAATTATTATTTTGTGTTAAATTGTAGATATTTTTGATGAAGTTCTAGAGAGCTCAATTTGAAATCGTTTTTAGACCCTATATTACCTAAACAATATTAGAATATACAGTGTGTCTGCCTAAGTTTGCACCATATAAAAATTTTTTTATTATTAATTTTACAAAAAAAAGTTATTCTTCATAAAAAGTTCTGCATGGTCTAAAACCTAAAATGCAGTGATCATATTATAATATCGAAATTTCCCAGTCATATACAAGGTTTCTCAAAAAATAGGAATTTTGCTCAAGAGTAGAGTATACCTTTTTTTTCGTGACAATATCGAAAACAGTAATTGTAAAAAGTTGTTTGTTATGAAATACTATGTTCTAATATGAAATTACATCCTTCTACACTCAAAAATATTTTTGTTTTATTTTTATAAATATTCCTGAAATTACAAATTTTGTAAAAATAAACAAAAACATTTTTCAGTATAGAAGGATGTAATTGCATATTTAAACATAGTTTTACATATCGAACAACTTTTTATAATTATTGTTTTCAATATTTCCACAAAGAAAGGTACTTTACTCTTGAGAAAAATTCACATTTTTTGAGAAACTTTGTATATGACTGGGAAATTTCGATATCTGATGGCTGCATTTTGGGTTTTAGACCATGCAGAACTTTTTATGAAAAATAACTTTTTTTCGTAAAATTAATAATAAGAAAGTGGTATGAACCTCGGTATGAACTTTAAGCAGACACACTGTATATGCAACGAAATATATAAAATACCATTAAAAGTCAAAAGAAACAAGAAACTATAAAATACTGAAATAAAAAAAAACTATTTTAAGTAGGTACATGTTAAAAGTCAACTCTCCAAAATGATTGAGTGGAAAACATTTATTAAATTTTGAAAGAATATTTCGAGATTGTAAAAATTAGATTTTCCTTACACCTAATTGTACAACGTGCACTTAAAAAGGAGGTTATCACAAGGATACATTTTTTTAAAGGGTCACCCTGTGTTTGAATTGATTTTCGAATTCTATATAATATAGTTTCATAACTTTTCCATTATTGGTTTAATATATGGAAAAATTTTAGTTTTCAATATAATTCCATTTAAAATGAATATTTAGCATTTGCAAGCATCTCTTGTCGTGAAAATACTACTTAAATATTATATTATCTTACACATTTATTAAAATCAATAATTATTTTAATGAAGAAAGTAAAGAATAATACTTAATTCAAAAGTAATTTGATTTTCTCGCGGAGCACCTCAATCCTTAATATTTTCTAATTATTATTTAGTAAAAACCGAGGTAAAAACTAATACACCCTATTTGTTAATAACTAAAACATAATAAAACACATCCTTACCTATTACTGTTTTTTGTAGTTTTATATTTGAATCGGAGAGTTCTTTATTTTGAATCATTAAGTCCTCTACTTTTTGGGTCAATTCCTCATTTCTCTTTTTTATTTTTGTTACTTCTAAATCATGTTTGGAGGGTTTAGTTACATATGTTTTTTCAACACTGCTTTCTTTATTGGCATTGTATTTCTCTAAAAAATTTGTCTCTTCACACATAATATAAGTATTACTTTTATAAATATTGCTATTTTTATAATAATATACCTATCCTATTATTTTCACCTCGATTTTTACTTAATCTTTATCAATAAGAATTTATTTTTTAAAACAAGGCATATTTCAGTGAGTGAGATGAACTATGTGAATTTTATTTATATAAGCACAAGAAATTGTGAATACCTAATTACTTTTTCAAAAAAATTAATATACAAGTGTATACCTAGTTAAAAGCGAGGTTAAAAGTAAATTCGTGGCCAGTATAGTATTAATTACCGAGTTAAGATTAGATTTTTTCATTAGTTTATTCTTATCTTTCCCACCTCTGTTTCTATTGCAATCTGAATCAGACTCGCTTGCGCTTTCTAATAGCGCCTTGTTTACACATGCCAATCTTTTTGTTTGTTACATGTGTTCCAGTTCTTTAATGGAATCTAAAATATTATTTAGCAACATTAGTTATGCATAAGTCCTTTGTCTTTTCCTGTTATTAAAAGTTACCTTTTGTGGCCACAATTTGCGCAGGATAATAAGAATCATCGTCTTGAACGTTTACTACATATTTTTTCTAGTGTTTAAGGCTTTAGGATCAAAGTGTTTAATGTCCTCACATGGCACAATGCGCGTTTTCTCTTCATCAGTAAATTTGACAATTGCATACATCATAATTATAGTGTTAGGTTTGGTATTAGGTGTACTCAGTTTAGATCCGTAGAGCAATTATACCTAAAGAAAATATTCTAGTCGTAAAATCCAAACTCAAAAGAACATAAAGTAATTACTCAAGTACTACAGATATATTTATGACAAAACTAAAAAATACCTTTAAATTACCTCAAGATACCCTTTATTTCCTTAACACGAACAAATTCAAACTTACGCCTATTAACCCCATGATTCCACGTTTGTATGGCCTGCCCAAGATACACAAACAAGGTATCCCAATCAGACCAGTAGTTTCCTACTGCGATTCACCCTGTCATAAAGTTAGTGTTTGGCTTAACCACATTATTCTTTCTCTAACTAACTTTAACAGTAAATTTTCAATTAAGAACTCTAATGAACTAGCCAATGAATTACAGAATATATTTATCCCAGACTCAGCCCTTTTGGTCTCTTTTGACGTCACCAATTTGTTTTTTAGCATACCCACGGATGAATGTACCCAATTAGTTAGAAATTTGCTTTTAGAGTCATCAGATTTATCAGAATCCCACATTAACAATATCTGTCTTTTAGTGGACTTAGTTCTTGAACAAAACTTCTTTCTCTTCAACACTAAATTCTACAAACAAAAATCCGGCTTGGCGATGGGATCTGCCCTCTCTCCTCTTCGGGCAGAACTCTTCATGTCTAATCTAGAATCAAAAATCATAAATAATCCTCTTTTCTCCCATATCATAAGTATTAAAAGATATGTCGATGATATTTTCGCAATCTTCAATGGTAATGAAGAAGACCTAGCTAATTTCACTCAATTTCTTAACTCTCTACACCCTTCAATTCAATTCACGACCGAATTAGAGTCTAATAACTCTTTAACGTTCCTTGATTTAAAACTTACTAAGACTAACAACCAACTTCAATTCAGTATCTTCCGAAAAAAGACTTCCACAGATGCCATAATTCCTTTTTTCTCCAATCACCCACACTCACAGAAGTTTGCTGCCTTCCATTCTCTTTTTCTCGACTCTTCACTATCCCCTTAAACCAAACTGATTTTAAATCCGAGCTGAACATTATTCGACAGATTGGCGCTAACAATAACTACCCTCAAAGAGTGATTAACAAAATTTATTATAAACATCTAAACAAATACATTAACAAAGAACTAATACACAAAGAACCACTTAATAAAAAGTTCGTTTCCTTTTCTTTTTGGGGTCCAATCTCTTATAAACTCAATAACATTTTTCAATCCTTCAATTTTAATACTAGTTTTAAAACCAAACATACTCTGGGCTCGTTCCTTTGTAATTCAAAAGACAAAATCCCACTCCATGACAGATCAGGTGTATATTCACTCTCCTGTGGGGACTGTTCAAGTGAATACGTTGGCCAGACTGGTAGTAAGTTTAAAATTCGCATTCTAGAACATTGTAAAGAATTAGAAAGAGCTAATAACCAAAATTTATCTCCTTCTAGAATTAAGTCTAATTTCTCTAGACACATAGTAACTGATAAACATGATATAAATAAATGAAACGCAAAGTCTGCTCCACTAATTTATTGTCACCATTGGTTAGATGTTAAGAAACAAAAAGGGACATGTTTCGAGAGCAGTAGCTCTCATCTTCAGCCTTTCAATTGCTCAGTAGGTGACATAATTTGTGTAAAAGGAAATCTGTAATAATAGAAATAAATATTGTAGTTGACTCAGGTCAAAAAGAAACCAAAAGTGTACAAATTGATAATGTTGAATTAAAAAGAGATTATAAAGTTCGACTGTGTAGATGACTTACCATGTAGCAGAAAAAAGGTTTTAATAACAAATTATATTGTACATAAATATTGATCAGTTAAATTGTTAATCACCTAAAATTAAATTAAACACTAAGTGAGATGGATTTTAAACGAAATACTTTTTTCTTTTTAATTTTCTAACGAAACTATAAAAGAGTGAACTTTTGCAAAACATGGCTGCTTGCTAATAAAGAAAATAATGGGTATGTTGAATTACAATGGTAATGTCAAAATCACGTGTCGAATGGGTGTCACCCACTGGCAACCGTTCAAGGATTATTTAGAAGTGAAAAAGCTAAAATTTTTAACAACAAATGGTATATAAATAATGGTAAAGGATTTTAATTGCTTGAGGTTCTATGAACAGGTAGGCAGATGAACTTGACCGCTTAAATAGATATATCGATGCCAAAGTTAAAGTAGATGTATCAATATGGAGTTATCAAATCTGTGTTATCAATGAGGACCGTTGGTGAAGGTGAAAAAATAAAAAATCAAAATTAGATTAATAATACAAGATTAATTAAAGTGATAATAATTATATGAAGTTTAAAGAATTAAAAAAAGAAAGGCATGAGAAATTTATCTGATCATTGATGCAATTAAGATTCGGATTCCTAAGAGCTTTTTGTATTTCTAGGATCTCAAGTAGGTTTAGAGTGATGCCCTTATTGCAACAGTGGAGGACCCTTGTGCCAGATGTGAGGTCGAAAGAGTGGTTTTCATTTATGATATGGTTGGCGAAAGTTGATTTTGAGTTTAAATCTGTTATGGTCTGGTTAATGTGTTTGTCAATAATTTTTATGTGTTCATTCACTCTGATGGAGATTTTACGGCCACTTTGACCGACATAGCATGTATTACAATTATGGTGATTACATGACAAAAGATAAACGCCGGACTTATGTAGTAACGGAATTTTGTCTTTAGTATTAACGATGAAATTTCTTAGAGGGGATGTTACCTTAAAACTTAAGGTAATATTATGTTTTTTGAAAATGTTGGAGATTTTATAGGATATATTATTAAAAAATGATAATGAAAAATATTTGGTGACTATGTCGTTTTGTTTGCCAGGGGATAAGTTCAACACCTCTTATTACTACGTTTTCACATCGAGGACAACTACTTTTAATCCCTGACACAACCGCTTCCGTTTTCACGTCAATGTCACTTTGACATCACATGTGGTGTTAAAACTATTAAATTAATTAATTCTCTTCGCTTGCCAAAAGTTTTTAAAAAATGTCCTTAATTATCTTGTTGTGGGACTTTGTTCCCACAACTCACGAGTTTTGCTCGAAAATTAGTTAATTACCAAAAAAAAATCTATTTAATAATAAAAAAAATATAATAAATGTAATTTCGTTAATTCCTAATCTAATTATTAATTAATGGATATCATCATTTAAATGAAAAAAATTTTTTTTTTGTAAGTATAACCTTTATTCATAATATTCATTTAACTTTGAACCTAATATAAATTTTATATTCAAAATTTTTCTCTCGTATTATAGTTTTCCTCCTAATGTGACGTTTCAACACTATTTCCCTCCTTGATGTGAAAATTTCTTCGCTTCAAAACTTCAAGTAGTTATGCCCATTCATTTGGGATAACGAACTTCATTATATGAACTCGATATTGGTAAGTTAAGTCTACTCGAATATTGAATTTCTTTTACCTTTTACTTAATTTCTTCTAGTATCCCCTGATGATGGATGTTTAAACATCCGAAACATGTAGGGATAAACCTTTAAAACATTAAATCTTTTTTGTGGAGGAAGACTTCAAGTTTTTTATTTCCTATAATTACTCAATGTTTTAGGTACACCACGTCAAATTGAATTAAATTTTCAGGATTTGTGTATTGTGGGTATGGGGCGAGGATTACGTATCTGTACACCAAACTTGGAAGAACTACAAGTTTCCTTTGCTGTAATTTGTGGCCTAAATTTAGACGTCTAGTGAACCCTGATCTACACCCATAATAGAGAAATCAAGAAAATTTCATTAGCATAACATTGTATTGTAATAATTATATTTATATATAATTATATTTTTGTGAAATAAAGGTCATTTCAAAAAATATGCCATTAAATTTTTCGTTGTGTACCTAAATTGCTTAAAGTATGGATGGAGCAACTTTAGTATATTAAGAACAAAAATATAAATTACTTCACTTACCTGTTGGTATATATGGACGACCGATAGGTCGGTGGTAAGACTGATAAGGAAGAAGAAAAGTAAAAGGAACATGCGAGATGCAGAATGGAAATAAATTTCTTGAATATAACACGAACACGTTAAAAAATGCCGATGGCGGTTTCGAGTCTTCGACAAAAAGAAATAGCGGTACACTGGATACAGAACTGCAGCAAGACGCCGATTTTCATAGCCACATGTCAAGCGAAAAGTAAAAATCCCTAGATTTTTCTTGAGTCTGCATATATTCATCGAGGTAGTACGTGTGACTTACGAATGTAATAGAAAGAGATGATAAATCTTCTGAATGTCGAAAAAGGATAATTATAAATGAAATCCCTGGCGGCAAATAATACTAGAACTTTGTTTCTGTTTTCTGTGGTGGCCGCTTGAAATACATTCAGGTTGGACCAATCAGACCGAGTTTTAAATATCTAGTATGTTTACAGGACCGGAATGAAAGTGGCGTTCCGAACCATAAGAATCTAATAATAATTAAATAGATTCTTATGGATTCTTTTAATATTATCCTATAATAATATTATATCCTAATTAGTTGTAAATTAGCAGAGAATAATAACTTTTGCGTGTTTTCAAAGACCAATAATGAGTATTCCTTTTGTATACTTATTGTATGCCCTTTAAACAGGGATGTTCAATGTCTATATTATGTATTTATTAGTGTGCCGGTGCGGACCAAAACGTGAACGGTTCACTTTAGAACAAGGAAAAATGGTATTTTTTAAAATATTTTTCTATATCTTTGGATTAAATTTAAAATTTTAATGTAAATAAATGCAATACAATTCTAAACCGAACGGTTTTTGAGATATAGCTTGTTGAAAATGAAAATTTTCATACTTAAACGAAACCTTCTAACAGTACTTATTCTTATAGCAAAACGGCTTACATAAAGTCCCTATCTGCCTTTTTATTACCTTATTCCCAAAAAAATCAACTTTATGTTAAACCACATCCTGTTTAACAAGCGAAAACACATTATTATAAGATACGCATACACACCTCAAATGTATTTATTATAATCATAACATAATAATAATAAAAATAATAATTCATTAACGAATAAACCAATTTACGATTACACATAAAATCTAGTACATGCAAATGTTATTAAAATATACGAAAAGTGTTACTATATACAGGGTGTTCTTAAAGTTCAGTCATTTATTTTGACAGATTGTAGAACTCGTGAAAATAAGTAATTGTACCAAAAATCATTTATATAAAAGTTGCAGAATAAAGAAGTCATTAACAATTGAAAAAATTTAAAATTTAAGAACTGACAACCTGACTTTTTGATATTCTCGACCACTGCGTTATCATTAATGTTTTGTCTCCTGGTGATACTGGGTAATTGGGATGGCTCATTTTTTGTAGGATACAAATTACTTATCATTCAGTCATTCATTTGTACGGTTTTCAGTGGTCGAGAATATCAAAAAGTCAGAGGTCTTACAGTTTTAAATTTCACATTTTTTCAATTTTTAATAACTTTTTTATTCTGCAACTTTTATATAAATGATTTTTGGTACAATTACTTATTTTTACGAGTTCTACAACCTGTTAAAATAAATGACTCAACTTTGAGAACACCCTGTATTTTTGTCATACTTGCGTATATTCACGATCATTATTTGCGTTTAATTAATTCCAGAATTAAAGTTCCTTCTGCATACCAATTATAGCTAGTTATTGTGAATTAAAAGTTAATAGTTGAATTTTTGCATTGGTGCGCATACGGTAATTAACATTTACTTATATTTATGTTAATTGCACAAAATTATCCTGTAAAAAAACATCAAATGTTAAAAAACAACTTATTGTAGATTAAATGCTACTAAAACATATATTTTAAACACTGTTTATCGATTACTTTCCAGTTATTTGTATAAAGAAAAGTTTTAGTGTGCCTAGCACCTTCAACGTCATACACACTATTATTTCCGCGTGGCATGGGCATGCATCGAAAATTTTCTAGAGCCGGCCCTGTGTCCTAACCTAGCATTTATTTTGTTTGTTGTTGTGTTTTTGGTGTGTTTCAAATGGATAAAAATACATCTTACAAAGTTGCGCTTAACCCAGATTATTATCCCGAAGCGGCTAGTAGAACTACTAGATGGCGTTGGAATCATCGTTTAGCCTCTGCGAGTGCTCAACTCACGAATCCTTTACCTTTAAATATTCCACATCCCTCTTTGCACATTGACTCCTCTTCATCGTTAATTAATTTTGCTTCTTCAAATAATAATAATAGTGACAATCCTGCCCCTTCAACTTCTAAGTTTACCCTCCGTAGCAGCAGCAGTACAGACAGTCTCCCAGTTAATGATATGTTAAGTAAAAATAACAATACAAATGGTGAAAGAAACTATGAATCCAGTAATAATGAATCGTCATCTGAAGATTCAAATTCATGCTTTAATGACAGTGATGACGAAGATCATCAACATCAGTGTGACCGTGATCAAAATACTAGAAGTCCCTCCCCAATTTTTTATGATGATAATAATTCAGACACGGATTCGTCAAGCTCTACAAGCGAGTCTACAAGTGAAGCAAATTTTCATACTAAAAGTAAAATAGGTAATATTAATAATGACATCATTTTTCCTGAGTCTGGTATTACAGCTCGCGATATTAAAATTATGCTTTTATCGCTTTCGTTAAGGCATTCATTTTCCAAAGTTGCCACAGGGGAACTAATATCCTTTGTAGAGACACTAGCTGCAAAAAAACTACCTATTAGTTCTTATATAATTGACCAAGCTGTTTCAGTCCCCGATCACGTTATACAATATACATTTTATTGTCATAAATGTAAATTTTCCACTAAAGAAAATGTTTGTAAGAATTTGATAAAAAAAGAAAATATAATTTGTAGGAAATGCCAGTCAGAAAATCTAATCAGTTTAAATTCAAAAAACTACTTCTTGACTATTAATTTGGAGTATCAATTTAAATATTTATTAGAAAATTTTTCCAATGAAATTTTAATAAATAGTTTTAATAATACCGAAAATAAAGATGGAGACATAACTGATATATATGATGGAAAACTTTATAGGGATGTTAAAAGTAAAGATTATGATATTAGAGGAAAGTCGCCTATTTTCGGGTAGTTTCCTAATTTCGGATAGCAAGGTATTTCAGAAATTAGACTATACTAAAAAACGAAAACCCCTCCCTGTCGAAGGTAAGTCGTAAAGAAACCTGTAGAGCTGTTAATATTTTGTATTTTGGCATTTCTGTGTAAGATGGCAGCACAATAGTTAGAAATCGTTTTGTAGACTTTTTATTTGTCTTGCTTTAGTTTGTGGTTTTTAAGTGTAAAACAGCATTTTTAAATTCTGATTTTTGGCTACAGGTAAGTTAAAATACTACTTAATAAGAGTGGCTGGTCAAATTTAATCAATTAGTAATATGCAAAACATATCAAGCATCTAACCTAAAAAGTGTATGGTTGCCTTATTTCGGATAGTCAGGGGTTCCCAATTTCGGGTATCCGAAATTAGGCTGCCAAGAATATCTCGACCGTTACTTCTACCAGTAGATTTATTTTATTTTTTTATTAAGCAATCGGCAAAATACAAGTGCCAATAATTAGGTAATTGGAATAAAGTAACAAAATATACCTATAATCGGAAATAAGCGAGTAAATATTTATTTTAGGACAAAATGCCAAGAGTCAACACAAAATATAAGAAATGGGATCCTGATCAAATGAAATTGGCTATCAATGCGATCCGAAGTAAAGAAATGGGGTACCTTAAAGCCTCTAAGCTATTTGCTGTTCCTAAAACAACTTTAGAGGATTACGTTAAACAAACCGATAAAACTCCTGATCAGCTAATTGCAGTTCCGATTGGAAGAAAGCCGATACTTTCTCCTGAATTAGAAGAATATTTAGTTTCGTATTGCTTGGAAATGGATAGGAGGTTCTACGGAGTCGGTATTCGTGATATTAAAAGACTTGCCTACCAATTAGCCATGAGAAACGGTTTACGTCATCCTTTTTCTCATGAAAGTGGAGCTGCTGGTAAAAAATGGTTAAAAGGGTTCTTCAAACGCCATCCAAATTTAAGTATTAGGAAACCGCAAGGTATCTCAAAAGCGAGAATAAAAGGTTTTACTCCGGAGAACGTTAATAAGTTTTTCGACCTGCTTGAACCAGAAATGGAAAAAATTAATCATAATCCTGCGAGAGTTTTCAACGTTGATGAAAGCGGTATAACAACGGTGCAATCAAAAAATACTCGCGTTATATCTTTGAAAGTAAAGAAGCAAGTCGGGGCGGTTACTGCTGCTGAAAGGGGGTCACTGATGACTGTCGTTTTTTGTATGAACGCAGCTGGTGGCTTTATTCCCCCTTTGTTCGTTTTCCCTAGAAAGAATATGAAAGCTGAGTTGTTAGATGGAGCGCCCCCTGGGTCCATCGCGGCATGTCATCCATCCGGTTGGATTCAACAACACATCTTTACCCAATGGCTACAACATTTCATTCAGTTTGTTAAACCATCCCGTGATGATTCAGTGCTTCTGATACTCGACGGTCACTATAGCCACACTCGAAATATTGACGTTATAGAGATGGCACGAACAAACTACGTTACAATATTATGTATACCACCCCATACATCGCACAAAATGCAGCCTCTAGACCTATCATTTATGTCACCTTTTAAAACCTTTTATTCTCAGCAAATCCAAATGTGGTTGAAGCAAAATCCTGCCCGAATTATCAACTCTTACCAAATTTGTAAGCTAATGTGTCCTGCCTATTTAAAAACTTGCACTGCAGAGATTTCGGTCAATGGATTTCGCAAATCTGGTATATGTCCATTTAACCGGAATAGATTTACTGAACATGATTTTGTTATTGAGAGACAACGAGAGAGGACACCACCACCAGCTATTTTACCAAACAATGAAGAACTTACTCTCCCAAGAGACGTTTTGACTGAACAAAAACAAAATGAACAAACCCCTCCAAAACAGGAAAATGCACTAAAAAGGATTGAGGCACATAAAAAAAATTTCGTAGGATCGGAGGACATCAGCCCATTACCTTGTCATAGTGGCACTTCAGGATCTAATAAAAGGAGAAATCCTAGACAAGGCTCTAGCTATATAATCACCAGCACGCCATACAAAAACGAACTTGAAGTAAGCATGCAAGAACAAGAGAGAAAAAAAAATTTGAAAGGGAAGGGCAGAAAACCAAAACTTAGTTCTGAATTAGTAGAATCCAAAAAAAAGAAGGCCGTAAAAAATATTAAAACGACAAAAACATCAAAAAAACAAGTAAAAGGAAAGAATAATTATTGTAGCGATGATGACTCATCAGATTCTGGAAGCGAGCCAGTGTTGGATGACGATTCGGATATGGACGTTGACGATGAGGACACAGAATGTATGTTTTGCAATGGTTTATATTCTGAAGACGCACAAGGCGAGAAGTGGATACGTTGCGTGAAATGCTTTAAGTGGACCCACGAGGAGTGTGCCAATTCTGATAAGAAGAAAAACTATTTGTGTGACTTTTGTCTGGAATAATATAATTTTAACAAACTACTCCTAATTTCGGATACTGTATCCGAAATTAGGAGCCTCTTTTTTATTTTGGTAAAAATGTACTTATTTTAGTTTTGACATTAAAAAAAAAAAACAATGGTAATTATAGTTGTTTGGACTATCCCTTACTTAACTACAACCCATGACATGGAGGTTGTACAGAAAACATTATTCATTTATGCTTTTTTTCTAAAATATTTTTGCTAATTTCAAACCAGTATCCGAAATATGGCAACCTTCCTCTACTTTTAATTGGAACACCGATGGAGCTCCAATTTTTTCCTCTTCAAAAAACTCAATGTGGCCCATACAACTCACAATAAATGAACTTTCTCCTACACAAAGATTTCGCAATGTAATTTTGGCTGGTATATGGTATGATAATGTGGAACCAAATATGAATTTATTTATTGCGACATTTGCTAAAAACATTAATATATTATCAACTGAGGGGGTAACCTGGAGTCACAATGGGGAAGTGGTAAATTCCAAAATCACTTCGGTATGTATATCGGTAGACTCAGTAGCAAGGCCCATGCTTCTTAAGTCGACACAATTTAATGGGTTTTATGGTTGTTCCTATTGTGAGCATCCAGGGCAGACCATAAATAAGGTCATAAAATATCCATATACCAACAACTATCCTTTAAGAAAACATGACGAAGTAATACGTAACATGGAAACTGCATGATTATGTCAGAGAAGAATAAAAGGAATGAAGGGACCTTCACCAATCATCATCATTCCATGTCAAAATGTTGTGTGGGGTTTACCTATTGATTATATGCATTCAGTGCTGATAGGTGTTTGTAAACAGCTGCTTGACATATGGACATCGTATAATTATGATCAGTCAAAAGAATTCTATATAGGTTACCCACAGTCAATAAAATCTATTAATTCTCGTTTAAATAATATTAGCCCACCATCTGAAATACATCGACTTCCCAGAACTCTTTCTGTTAGAGCCAAATGGAAAGCTTCGGAAAAAAGGTCTTGGTTGCTTTTTTTTGGCATACCCTGTTTAATTGATATATTAAAACATAAATATTTAGAGCATTTTGCTTTATTACAGAAAGCTGTATTTATTTTACTGCAGTCCAGAATATCGGAAGATGAGTTAAGTAGATGTGAAATTTATTTGTATAATTTTGTTACAAATTTTCAAAAGTTTTATGGTTTATCAGCAATGACATTTAATGTGCATCTTTTAACTCATCTTGTCGAATCTGTAAAAATATCTGGGCCTTTATGGGCATCCTCTACATTTTCTTTTGAGTCAAATATTTACACACTAAAAAATTTTGTTAACGGGCCCACAGGAGTTAAAACACAAATAGTTTCTAAATCTTTAAAATTTCAGAAGGTAAGTGAAATTTTAAATGATAAAGCAAGCATGATTTCAGAGAAATGTAGAACAGTTTGCAAAAAAATTGCAAGACATCAGGTGCACGTACCAAAAGATAACGACACTACGGTTAAATTACTTGGTTGTCCCTATGACGTTATTATAAATAATGAAACAGTAGCAACTTATTATAGAGTTTTAATTAACAATTCTGTATATTGTTCAAACAGTTATAAAACAGGAAGACATGATAATTCCTTCATTAAAATGAAAAATAACTCATATGGTCAAATTTCTGAGATTATTTTTGACAATTGCAAAATCACTCTCAAGGTACGTTGTTGGTATGCATCCCATTACGGGTAAATAATGTTTGTCCAGAAAAGATGTTGACCATTACTGATTTCTCCGATTCATACGTCTTAATAGATATTGATCAAATAGCCGGTAAATGCGTTTTTGTCAATACTGGAGATCAGCAATTTGTATGTGAATTTCCTAATCTATTTGAAATTCAGTAATTTGCATTATTTAAGGGACCTCATGAAACAAAAGAGCGAATACTTATAAATAAATAATTTGACCATTAAAGTAAATGAAAAATTGAAAATAAATCTATTTGTTAATACGACATAAAAACGTTTGCCTTGGAATGTCCTATAACATCTTATAAAGTTTTCATAGGGTTTTGCATTATTAAATTTTGTACAATTTTAAACCCATAAAAACTCACAAAATAATATATGATTCATACTTTATAATTTTTTACCTGATAAAAACTGATACGAAAATGTTTGACCTTTTTGATAATACAACATATAAACTTATAAACACGTTTGCTTTGGAATGTCCTATGAAATCTTATAAACTTTTCATAGTGTTTTGCATTATTAAATTTTGTATAATTTTAAACCCATAAAAACTCACAAAATAATATATGTACATACTTTATAATTTATTACCTAATAAAAACTGATACGAAAATGTTTGACCTTTTTGATAATACAACATATAAACTTATAAACACGTTTGCTTTGGAATGTCCTATAAAATCTTATAAACTTTTCATAGTGTTTTGCATTATTAAATTTTGTATAATTTTAAACCCATAAAAACTCACAAAATAATATATGTTACATACTTTATAATTTATTACCTGATAAAAACTGATACGAAAATGTTTGACCTTTTTGATAATACAACATATAAACTTATAAACACGTTTGCTTTGGAATGTCCTATAAAATCTATAAACTTTTCATAGTGTTTTGCATTATTAAATTTTGTATAATTTTAAACCCATAAAAACTCACAAAAAAATATATGTTACATACTTTATAATTTATTACCTGATAAAAACTGATACGAAAATGTTTGACCTTTTTGATAATACAACATAATATAAACTTATAAACACGTTTGCTTTGGAATGTCCTATAATATCCTATGAACAATTTATATGGTTTTACATTATCAAATGTTGCTTAAATTTATACCCATGAAGTCTTATAAACCAATGTGATTTTAATTTTCAAATATCCCTTAAATGCGCATAAAGAGATGGTGTTCTTTAAACACTCATAAAATCTTATATAAAAAATATTCTCTGTCCCATCAAATCTTTTCAATTCTATAAAGAATCATCAAATCTTATATATTTTTTATATGTTTTTATGCGATTTTTTTGGCAGGGATAGTGACAGCAATTGAAGCATTGTGAGAAGACTCTATTAACTTAGCTTTTGTAAAAACCCGGTTGTTGGATCAAGAAACAAAACTACGACAGGAAAGTGGCGACACAAGTAGCAAAGTTTTACAAGTAGAGACAACAGTGAAACCAACATTTAAAAACAAAGGGTTCCACCCTTCCAAAACAAGAAATAAATATAACAACAAACCTATTTATAAGGCAAGAAAATATTACCTCAATAGAGGTAGCCATTCAAAGAACCGTTTTATTTTTATGAAATGTGACCACTGTGGTAGAACGAATCACACCAAAGCTAATTGTTTCTATTATAAAGATCGACAAGAGAACAACACTCACAACAGAACTCTACACACAATCCAAACACATGAAGAGGTGCCAAGTTTTGCATTCATGATGTCGAGTGATACATTGCATACTCAAACACGTCAAAATAACACCATCAAGTTTCTTCTGGATTCAGGAGCCACTGATCACATCACAAATCAACGCCACTATTTTACCAGTTTCATGGAATTAACCAAATCAATAGAGATATTTGTTGCAAAGAATAATACATCAATCAAAGCACACCTGAAAGGAGATACCAACATTACCACTAACATGGGCATTCAAGGGACATTGGAAAATGTGCTGTTCACCTCAGAAGTTTCCTACAATCTACTCTCGGTGCGGCGCATGGGCAAGAGGCTGGTATGACTGTACTTTTCTCTGCAGATGGAGTAGTAACAATCAGTCAAGGAGGTAAAAGTATTATCACTGGTAAGGCAATAAATAAACTAATAATTATAATTGTCAAAATTAACAGAAATTTGAGCTCCACCATAAACCAAATAAATGTTTATAAAAATAGAGCACCCTATGAAAACTATAAATTATGGCATGAGCGCTTAGGTCACATAAGCAAAAATAAATTCTTAGAAATTAAAAATCAACAATATCATGACCAATTAAATAATATAAATCCAACATCAGATTTATGTGAAGCGTGTATATACGGAAAACAAACGTGTTTCCCTTTTGCTAAAAGTAAAGATTAGTCATATGTTCAAATACCATTATTTATTATTCATTTAGATATTTGTGGGCCTATATCTCCACCAACAATAGACAATAAAAATTATTTTATAACTTGTATTGATGAATTCACTCATTATACTGTTATCTACTTAATGACATATAAATTGGAAACATATAAAGTTTTTCGAGACTTTGTTTTAAAATGTGAAGCTCAATTTTCGTTAAAAGTAGCATTTTTATATTGTGATAATGGTCGTGAATATTTATCCAATGAAATGAAATCATTCTGTAAAGAAAAAGGTATAACTTTTCATTTAACCCTTTCATATACTCCCCAGCAAAATTCTGTTGCGGAGAGAATGAACAGAACTCTTACAGAAAAAGCGAAAGCCATGATACATGGTGCTAATTTAAATATCTGTTTTTGGGGCGAAGCAATTTTAAGCGCCATCTATATCTTGAATTTAACGCCAACAAATGCACTTAAACAAAAGGGAACACCTTATGAACTGTGGCATAATAAAAAGCCCAGATTAAACCTCTTAAAGGTTTTTGGCTCTACTGCTTTTATTCATAATAAAAATAGAAAATCTAAGTTCGAACAAAAATCAACAAAAGGTATACTGGTAGGCTATGAACCTGATGGCTATAAAATATTTGACCCTGAAACCCATAAATTTTTAACAGCTCGAGATGTAATTTTTGATGAAATCACTTTTAATACTTCAAGGCCTAAAATTTACCTTGACGAAGGGTTTCAAGTTCAAGTGCAAGGCTCCGACGGTATTAAAATATCTAAAACTGATAAAAACCCGGTACCGATTATTTTTCATAAACCATTGGAATTAAAGGCAGATAATAACAAAACTGTCATTGAAACCGAGGATAAAAATCAGTGTAAACAAAATACCGAACAAAAATCTGAGACAACCATTAAGGAATTCAGACGGAGCGAGAGACTAATAAATCTTCCTAAAATTTCATATAATGAAAATGAAATAAGCAGTTTTATGAGTACACATTTGTCTCTCTTACCAACACCCACTTGCTTTAAAGAAATAAGCACCCGAGCTGATAAAAATGAATGGGAGAAGGCCATAAATAAAGAAATTCAATCCTTGTTAAATAACAACACGTGGACTCTAGTAGCTAAGCCCGAAAACAAAAATATTGTTGACTGTAAATGGGTATTTACTTGTAACAACTTAAGAAAAGCAGACCCTGTATCTGTACCATTTAGGCGAGGCGCAAATGGATTGTTTTAACGTATTATATTTCTTTCAGTCCTGTTAATATTTAAGAATATTTATGGGTTATTTGGGATACCCTAAAAGGCCCTTGTTTTAGGAATTGATTGAGGGCAGTTGGAAATATACGTTCGTACCATACCCTGGGTTTTATTTTATTCTAATTATTCTTTTGGTAAATGCGTTTATAGATCAGGTGTGGCGTTTACTTCACGTGCCGTAATAATTAGTTCGTGTGCTATTAACTCTTGTTTGTCAGATTTGTGTAGTGCCTAGTTGCTACGCTTTTATTTGCCCAAAGATTAAAAAAAAAAGAATTTAATTTTAGTGAATATTAGCAAGAAAAGAAAAAGTAATTACTGCCAACGAAGTTCAGCCGAGGGTGAGAGGCCTTGAGAGAGCGAGCAAATGCCCTAGCTCAAATGCCGAAGAGTAGGGGGGTAATAAGGGGCGCCACCGTTTTGCAGCCAGGCCAAAACGGAAGCCTCCGCGATCTCGGTGGGACCTCACTCTCCACTGAACTTAATAATAAAAAAAAAATTATAACAAAAGAAAAGCTAATTACGAAGGGGTGTTGTGGGACGTCTCAAATAAAACTAGAAAATTTTACAAACACACTAGTTACATTTATTTTTCGAAGAGAGCAATGTTGGGGTTTGACGCCCAGGAAAAATTAATTCAGATAAATTTACAGTTTATATTAAAACCCACAAATATGTACATAAGCCCTGCGGCGGTGACAACAATTATTGTAGCTTTATAAATTGGTCAATGACCAAAAAAAAAACTTTAAAAACCCTACGGCCAATTTACACTTAACGCCTCTGCCGGTACGTTACCAATCCTTAGGTTCTATGCCTGTCGGGCGACCATGGGTACACCCCGGGACGGCAAGCTAGTGGTCGGCTCTAGCGGTAGGCACCTCTGGGTACACCCCAGATTAGAGCAAGGCTGGTAGCGCCCAAGTAAAAGAGCTAGGTCGAAGCGCTCAGGTAAAAGGAGCTAGGTAGAAGCGCCCCGGTATAAGGACCCTGAGAAATGAAACAGGCGCATTAGCACAACGGCAATATTTGCGAAAAATTTACATTTAATAAATGACTGAAGGCTCAAATGATTACATAAATGGACCAACACTGTGCAACCACCCTAATAATACCGAAAACCCAAAATTTAGAAAAATTATTACTGCGCATGCGCCACGCGCATGCGTCTAAAATTGACTGCGCACCTCACTGGGTGTCCAATAACCCCTCTGCAGACATGAATTAACAAAAATATCGACGCGAGGGCACTGCGCATGCTCAGGATGACGAATAAAATTAAAAGAACTTCATCAAGCCAAGCAGGAAACTTACTAAACTAAAACCGCGGGTTTGTAGAAAAGTTGTCAGAGCGCATGCGCCACGCGCATTATCAAAATTGAAATCGCAACTTTCAGATTAATAAAAAAAATAATTGCAAAGTAATTTCCCACTCGAACTTAGAGATATATATGCTGAATCGCAATACAGTAACTGCGCATGCGCCGCCCACACGCCGATATGGGGTGCTAATGACTCCAAATAAAATCCCCTTTCAAACCCTGAATAAGCGACCCATAAAAATATTATTCCCACATAATTACAAAAATCCCAGAAAATAATGTTATTTAATTATCAAACCTATTCGACAATAATTTTACAATTTTACAACCCTGAATAAATTCCCCAGAAAAATATTAACACGACGTAATCCCGAAAAACCCGAAAACTACAGTTATTTACTTCAATTCAGCAATACCAAAAAAAAACAGCTGCACAATGTCGGCCATTTAAATCAATTAAAGCAAAGAATACATAATTATCAATTAAATCAAAATTAATTAAACCATATCCAACAATTGCAGTAAATACATGTGAAACTTAGCAATTAACCAGAAAAATTACGTAATTACATTCGGCTAATTAGGCACATTATAAATTGAAATTAGATTAAATTAATAGCAACACAAAGAAATAAAAACTAGGCATTAACTACAACATGCAGGCTTTGACGCCACGCGGTATAGTTCGGGTGCGAGTTCCTTTTTTATGACAATAAAATAACAAATAAAAAGGTAGGCTTGAAAAACGTGCACTTTGTAAAATGCGCAATACGGTATTGTAAAATTCTAGCGACATAAATAGATATCGCTAACAGAAAGCATAAAAAAATACATGAGTTTTGACCAAGAATTTACGGTTTCGAATATTAACATAAGATAATATTATATTTTATTTACGGATAAAAGCAAAATTAAAGTGACTGCAATTGATTTCAAACCTAAAATGATTAAACTTACCCGATGACAATGGGGTCTCACACGTTTTCACGTTTCCTGATCTGCACTCCGTCGCTTTATATCCGGCTATGCCGTAAAAAAAAGCTTCCACTCCAAATCAGCAACAAATGCCACAGCAATCAGAAAGTTTTAATTTGAAAACGGTATCCAAAATCCACTCACGTGCAAAAAAAATTGGCTGGACACACGCTTTCACGACGGAGACAGGTCAGTAAGTAAGTAAGGAAGGCCGTAACAATCGCGCACGACCTCCCGGAAGAGCTGCAATCCTACCAACAAAATAGAAAGCTTCCTGTCAATAAAAAGGGCGCTAGAATTCAAAACCTCGTACCTACACAAAAACCTAATGAACTAACCTAGCCGAAGCGAACCCGTACAAATAATAAAATAACCAAAGAGCGGAGACAATAGAATCCTGGGTTACCCTTGTACCCCCTCCTGCGCGACGGTGAAACTAAAGAAATTTGTTTTTAATTAACTAATACATGGGCAATATAAATTATTACCAAACACGGTCACCCGTATACAACCAACGGTACATCAGATAAATATTTCCCACATCTAAGGAAAAAGCGATATAATCGATCTCGCAAAGGTCGATAGATGTTAACCTAGAAACTAAATGATTTTAAACAAATTCCCAGCTTTAAATAAACACACAAGTGGCTCCTACATTAAATGACGATAAACAGATTACAATACAATGCCCTTGGCTGGTAAAAACCACCCGAAAGCAGTCAATACAATATCAATAAGTTAGGTCGATCGAAGGGATTAAAATCGATAGTGACGCCCACTCCTATTCATATAAATTAAAGGAACAGGGTTTATTTATAACCAACAAAGTGAAATGTACCTAACGATCAGATTGTCACACCATTCTAGAACCAAACAAAGGAAAATATAATACGGAAAATCCACTGTATTTCCCTCGAAAGTGTATTTGACACAACCATAGCGGTAAGTCCTATAACTTACTCTATTTACACCGTCTGTAGCTGACTGTTTTTAGGCTACTAACTTAGGACATGGTCTGCCATTTAACAAGGGAGAAAAATCGACTTTCAACCCCTAAGCCAAGGGAGATATGGAATCAAGATGAAAGATAAGGTAAGGCTCTACTTTATTAACCAGGCATTCGGCGGCTAGAGACCGTTTTAGCATACCTATATCACCTTACGTACAACCGAACACAATATTACCTAAGATCTCAGTCTGCAGTCACAGAATTCAAATAGTTATCTTTATTTTTAGGTACAACCCAAGCTGGATCAGCTACTCGAGGTAACGGCATTGCAAACAGATAAAGAAGGAATCAGGTAATCAACAAATGTCATAAGAAAGGAAAGCAAATTCTACACACCGAGGGAGAGTTATGTAACAGTACAATGTTCCGAGTAATATATATATATATATACAGGGTGATTCAAAAGTACTTCGACAAACTTCGGGAGGTAATTGCCGGCAATATTTCAAGATGAAAAGTTCTTATAAACAGTGGTCCCTGGCGACTTCGTTACGGAGATACAGGGTGTTGAAATGTTAGAAGGAATGGTAATAATTTTTAAATAACTCCTTAACGAGTAATTTTTTTTTTATGAAATTTGGTGAATTAAATAAGCATCTCAGGACACTTATTTTCAAAGTAAAACACATTCGTAAATTTAACCAGTGGCGTCGGTACAAAATGTGGCTATCATATTTTTTGTGGAAACTATGCCTAACCTAACCACACCACTGACTTATTTGATTTTAACTTTTTTTTTTATGAATCCCCCATTCAATTACAACAAAAAAGTTCACGTGTGTTATTTTGCTACGAGGGCCAGTTTAATGTCAAATGATTATTTTATTTGACTATACACAAATATTAAAAAATATGTTTTAAATTCAAAGATTTATTATGTAAGGGGTAAGGTATAACATTTAATTTAATTATAATTAAATAAGTGCGTTGCAAAAATGAAATGATTTTTAAATAAATTGTTCAAAATGTCCACCTTCAGCCAAGATGCAGGCATCTAATCTCCTTTGCATGGAATCTCGTACGCGTGCTAAGATATCTGGTCTGTTTCTTATTGCCTCAAAACCATCGATTATTCGGTTTCTTAGCACTTCTGCATTTTCGACTGGCGTCTTGTAAACGATTGACTTCAAATGTCCCCACAAATAAAAATCAAGAGGATTTAAATCTGGGGACCTTGGTGGCCACGGTTGATTTCCTTCCTCAACTCCCCTACCTATCCATCGATTTGGATAAATTTGATTAAGATGGGTCCTGGCCACTATGCTGAAATGGGCGGGAGCTCCGTCATGCATAAACCATATACGTCTTCGAGTTTCTAAGGGCACATCATCCAGTAAGGGAGGAAGTTCATTTTCCAAAAAATGTCGTTACGTCTCGCCATTAAGCCGAAGTGGAAGAAAAAAAGGTCCTATTAAGTAATCGCCAACTATTCCCCCCCACACGTTTAATGAAAATTGGTATTGAAAATTTCGTTCACTAACGGCGTGGGGATTTTCCAAAGACCAGATATGGTTATTGTGAAAGTTTGTAATCGCACTCTGAGAAAAATTTGCCTCGTCCGTAAAAAGTACATAATTTAAAAATTGGGGATTTTCAGCAAATTTTTCCAAAAACCACTGACACAAATTAATGCGCTGAGGAAAGTCCCTGGGTAAAAGAGCTTGTACCCTTTGAATATGGTACGGATACAACTGCTCATCGTGCAGAATTCTCCAAACTGTGGCTTGGGTGGAATTGAGAGCATCAGCAATTATTCGAGTGCTTTTATCTGGATTTTCCACTACAGCGTTTAAAACAGCTTATTCTAATTCTGGAGTTCGGGCTGTTCGCGGTCTTCCAGGAATGTCACGTGACCTCGCAAAACTCCCTGTTTCAGCTAAACGTCGGTGAAGATTTGAAAATGTTTCAGCAGCAGGCAGTACTCTGTTAGGATATCGCTCTTGATAGATTCGTCTAGCTGCTCGTGCATTTCCATCGGCAAGGCCATATACAAAATGCTAAATGCGCATTATTTCTTAAGTAATCCATACCTTTTAAACAATACTATTAATATTCAATGAAAATGACAAAACTGAGAAATAATAGTAATTTAACGAACAAGTGTATTAATAAGGGCGATTAATAATCGAGACATTTTTACGCGTGAGCGCAGCGAGCGCGTTAATTTGTCGAAATTATTAATCGCTTTTTAATATACGCGTTAGTTACAACATTTTTCCGTCGATTGTGTTGTTAATAATGAAAAAAAAATTTTTAATATAACAACCAAACCTACAAAAGTCGATAAAAATATGATTATGTATGGAACTGACTATTATTGTTTATTAATACTTATATTTACATTAGAAATAGTGCAATTACTGAAATTAAAGCAAGGTACAGATACATTATCAGTAGTTGTATGACATTCTGAATTTAAATTTAGGTTTATGTCATTATCTTGGATGTTTGTAAGGGAATGTGGTTCGGCGCTGGTCGTGGCGCTGATAGAACTAGCATGAGGGGCTTTTGTTATAGTTGTACCGAGGATTTTTTCAGCTGTATCAATTTTATTTTGTAATGAGTTTTCAATATATCCCTCTGCAACAGCAGTGGATTTCCAACCACCAAGCCGTTTAATGGCTGAAAAATCTGCACCACTGTCACAGAGTATCGAGGCAGATGAACGCCGAAAACAATGCCCAGTGTAGAGATGTGGCTGCTCTAATTTTAAAAAGGTTGCTATAATGGAAGGCATTTTGGAAAATGTATTTATGCCAACTGGCTGTATAGAACATTTATTAAATTTATAAAAAATAAAAAACCGTTTGTGTGGAGTGTGTCTTGGTCTCAGGGACATATACCGTTTAACCAAATTGAGAAGGTTATTTTCTTCATTACCCACAATAGTAAATATTCTGTTTGTGTGTGTTTTAGATGCCTTTACGGTGACTAGGAATTTTGAACCCAGATCTTGAACATCATTCGTTTCTAATTTCAACAGTTCATCTTTTCTTAGTGCGCCAGCCACTCCAAAAATCAATGCAACCTACGAATTTTAATTTATTTATTATTATTGTTAGATATTATAGTTTTACCTTTCTTTTTTATTACCTTTGTCATCAAGAAAAGGTTGTTAGGAGCATCAGAAATAAACTTGTGTACGTGTTCTTTTTCCAGGACTTTCGATTTCTTAGGTACATATCCTACTTTTTGCCTCTTGATAAACATAATTAATTTACTGAATTTGCTTATATCGATGCCATCTTTCAAATTTAAAGTCGATTTGAGCATTGAATATTTCGGCCATAAACTTGCAATGAGGCCTCTTTCTGCAATATTCGAAAAATATGCCAATAGCACCGATTCTGAAAAGCGCGTCACTCGTTTTTCATCACACCATGACATAAACTCAGCGTACGTTTTCTCATACAATCTTTTGCTTATCGCGGGAAGTAAACTTAACGATACTACATTAGCAGTTTCTGCTATTTCTGGTGGGGTTAAATTTTCGAAGACATTCATTTCAACGTTGTACGATCAAAATTTTGAAATCCAAACTAGTTGACAGCGACAGTTTTTTTTTACTTACGCGAAACGCCATCATGCACGCGTCACAGCTGCTTCGCGCCACCTTGATTTGAATAACAATTGAGTATTAATTTAATTTCATGTATGTTTGGTTGCCTATAATACAATCGTTTATTAATAGAAAAATCATGCATTAATGGGGGCCATTAATGTACGATTTTTTATACATTAAAGAAGTTCGTAAATACACGGTCGACGGAAAACCACATAAGCAACTAACTGTCAAATATGTTTTAATTCACGACAAATGCATTTCCAAAGCCGCCTTATCAAAATACAAAATATCAAAAAAGTATTTCCAAAGCCGCCTTGTCAAAATAGAAAATATTAGAAAATAACATACTATTCATACTAATAAATAAATATGCATGTCACTGAGAACATGTTATACTTAAATAGGCATCCTCAGATGCCTTCCTTTGGCATATACCTACATATTTGTTTATTGTAAGTATGTATAGATCTTAGTTAATATACTTAAATTAATATTTGAGTGTTTGATCAATTATTTAAAACATATTTTTTAATATTTGTGTATAGTCAAATAAAATAATCATTTGACATTAAACTGGCCCTCGTAGCAAAATAACACACGTGAACTTTTTTGTTGTAATTGAATGGGGGATTCATAAAAAAAAAGTTAAAATTAAATAAGTCAGTGGTGTGGTTAGGTTAGGCATAGTTTCCACAAAAAATATGATAGCCACATTTTGTACCGACGCCACTGGTTAAATTTACGAATGTGTTTTACTTTGAAAATAAGTGTCCTGAGATGCTTATTTAATTCACCAAATTTCATAAAAAAAAATTACTCGTTAAGGAGTTATTTAAAAATTATTACCATTCCTTCTAACATTTCAACACCCTGTATCTCCGTAACGAAGTCGCCAGGGACCACTGTTTATAAGAACTTTTCATCTTGAAATATTGCCGGCAATTACCTCCCGAAGTTTGTCGAAGTACTTTTGAATCACCCTGTATATATATGTATAGCCTTATTTTTACTAGTGAAATGTTTTATATGTATCTTTGTAACTTGACTAAGCACCAAAACAAATGTATTAAAATGTTCTTGACAGAAAGGTGAAGGCAACATAATAATAACTTTAAATAAATTTTTGGTTTGTTTCAATTCACCACATCCTAATGGTTTTCCAGAGAGCACATGGTACTACATTAATGATTATTTTTCACACCTTAACAAAAATAGGCTTTAACCCCTAGTACTAAAATTAAACCGTTACATAGTGACTAATCTGACTAATCGCATTTAGTGCTTTGTTTAATTACTTTCTGAAATACTTTGTTAGTACAATGGGTAAACGATCCCGATCTTGGAGCCAGAGCTCTAGTGCGAGTTCAGACAGTGATAGTGCTCGTTATCACAGTCGTAAACCTCGAAAAATCAAGGCAATAACTGATTCAAGGAAACGTCCAGAATCACAGAACGTGAATGTACGACAAAAACGTTTGTCTACTCGTTCCCCTTCTGCCTCCCCAAGAACTCCTGAAACTGAAACGTCAGAAGAAAAGTTCAGAATTCTAGAAAGCATGATAATAACCTAAGCCGGCAAACTCGATCAGTAGAATCCAGACAGGAAGCACCTAGGGTAAATGGTCGCACTGATTGGCGTACAATCTACCTCTGGTCAATCGCAAGGTCAGTAAGAGAGACACGTAAGAAAACATAGATCTGTTGATTTGATAAACAATATTCAGAAAAAGTCGAAGAACAACGTGTTCTCGACAAAATGTTTTAACTGTGGTCAACGTGGCCATATTGCAACGAAATGTTTTAAACCTCGTCTTGAGTGCAAGACGTGCAAACTGTTGGGACATGAGGAAGTCAATTGTCCAAGGAATAAGCAGGGTAAGCCATATTCCAGTTTAAATTTAAATCTTCTTGACTATAATGAAACCAATACTTGTTACTTTATTGATTGTGCAATTAATGGTTCTATATTTCGTGCCTATGTGGATTCAGGCAGCAACGCTGTCTTGTTACGTGAGTCTGACGTTATGAATCTAGGTTTAAACCTTTGCCCCGTCCAAATACGTTTAAACGGTTTTGCAGGTAGCTCAATATTAATTCGCTATAAAGTTTTTATTAGCCTTAAAGTAGATTTAGCAGAGGCGTCGGTCAAAGCACTCTTAGTTCCAGACGCGGCTCAGCAAGTGTCTGTCATAGTGGGACAGCCATTCATAAATCACCCTAATGTCATTATGGTGGTACGCGGTGGACAAGTTAGGTTACTTAACGTAGATAGGGCCCCTCTTAAAGAACTTGAAGTGTTACCATCACGCAAAATTACGCTTTGCGCAAAGGAAGCTACCGTTATTCCCCCTCACCATATCGGACACATACCCCTGTACGCCCCTGACGAATGCGAAGACGTCTTTATTGATTTACAACATAGGCGATGGCCAAATAAGTTTCACGTAATCCCCAGATGTATAACGAACTTAAAAAGTGGTGGTCTGGTGCCAGTTTTAAACACTTCAGATCACGCTGTTTCGTATGAAAAGGGTCGGGTGGTCGCAAGGGCGGTTACCTGCACTGCCGACCAATGTCTGCAGAGTCTCAATTACTTATCGGTTAACCAAAATCCCGTGACTAATTTTACGATGTCTGATCTGAATGACCGCGTTGACAATAATCTGGACAAAGACTACAAAATTAAATTGCTGAGTTTAATAAATAAATATCGAAATTGTTTTGCCGTCAATCTAAATGAATTAGGGAAGACTAATGTTGCCGAAATTTCTATTAATCTGTCCGAAGACATACCTGTCACATATAGGCCTTACCGGTTAGCTTTTTCTGAACGGGAAAAGGTTAGAGAGATAGTTCAAAATCTACTTGATAACGATATAATCCGAGAATCATCTTCCCCTTATTCAAGCCCCATCTTATTAGTAAGAAAAAAGAACAACGAAGTGCGCATGTGTGTAGATTATCGTGCGTTGAATAGAAAAACTGTTAAGGATAAGTATCCGCTTCCAAGAATCGACGATTTACTAGATGGTGTAACAATCTTTTTGTGCTTGTTACAACGTTAGTAGATAGCCCGAGTTTTTATCAAATTTTGACCAATTTAAATAATTAAATTTTTTAAAAATTTTTGAATACGCCCCTGTCTAAAAGGTTCTAGACCCAGACCGGTCTCCTTAAGATAATAACCTACGTATAGGCAACCCGTAATATGACGATATGCATGACTAGCTGTCGGAATATCACTTGCACATCCAGATGGTATTATGCGATCTTTTACATGTTTGGGATGACTGCCGGTTTTTTTGACGTTACCTAACCTAGTATTTTGGATGCATTTAGTTTCGGGTCAAACGTGCATCTATTTTCATGGCTTTTTTGGTTAAAATGAGTAGATTCCCGTTTTCAAGTTCAAAGTGCCCTCCAGCTTTACTTGTCATTTCCGGAGGTCACATGGGTTTTCGAAGCAGTACAAGTCACGAGTGGGAAGTTGTTTTTTTGATAGGAAAGTCTATTTAAGGACTTTACGGCGTAGTGCCTAGGTCTGTTCGTTCTATATACCGGTCCAGAAGACTTGAACAGCAGGTGACGAAGATATAAAAATTATGGTTTTGTGTTGAAATATTCACATTTTATATGTGGCGGCAATGGCCGGATCGGAATTTAACACAGAAGCTGTCTTTTGAGCCTTAAATGGGATTGTTTCGTCACCTAGACCGTAGGAAGCCCGACCATCTGGTGAGTAGTATTTTTGGGTTTCACAAAATGGCGTCCTAATGTTCACGTTTTGTTTTAGGCTTCATTATTTATTATCCTTTATTACCCTTCATTATTTATTATCCTTTATTACCCTTCATTATTCTTCATTTTTCGACTACTTTATTATCCTTCATTATTCATCATTTTTCTTTTGTCAACTTCTTTTTCTACTTCCTTTATCTACTTCGATTACCGTCTATTTTTCTTTTATCTTCTGGTTCTTTTAACTCCTACATCTTTTATCTTCTACCTTTATTACCTTCTACTTCTATTTTCTACGTTTTACATGGATTTAGCCATGTGTTGAAAGTGCTTTAGTCAGTATTCGTAACCTGGAGTCTTCCTCTAAATCCTTTACCCTGCTATGGATCCCATGTCTGGAATGGAGGATGTATGTCTTAGAGAGGCCAAGACGAGTGGGGGTGTCATTTTGGATGAAGTTCCTGTTTCGGTGCATGTGCCGGTCACCCCGACGTGCTGTATGGTCAACCGTCCACATTGATCTGATGCTGGAGATTGACGCATAATCCGTCGTGCCTGTCTGCTAGAGTCCTGCCTTACATGAGCTAAGTAGCATATTTTTTCTCCTTGTTTACTGTACTAACACCACTTCCGACTAATTTTTATTAAATTTCATAAGATATAATACCAAAAAACCCTTCTTTTGAGTTTGAATAAGTAAATTTCATGTGTCCAATAATTCAGGATAATTTCACCTCTGTACTTCAGTTAAATCACTCGTAATGTACTATTAATGGGCCTAGAGCCACCTTTTTAGGTAATATTGCTAAAATACCTCTTTTTTATTCACTTGTAACGTTTTGACTGGCACAATGCCACACTTACCGGACTTAATCTTTTTTATTTGATGACTGATAGCCACTAAAAGTCAATTTGTTAACCTTTAACTCAATCTCCTATGTTATAAACCGTTTATGTGGTGATTTGGTAGACTGTATCATATTTGTATATTCTTCCCTCTGTATATTTTTATGTATAGTGTATAATTACTCTAGCTTCGCTTAAGACTGTTGTAAATTCTTGTAGATTTCGCTTAAAGTGGATGGGTCAATCCAGTAATGTACATATTACCTAAACTGCTTATCTTGTATCATACGAAAACTTAGTTTTCAATTTAAAACCGAAACCTCCCTCGTCAAGGAATGCTTGAGTGGTTGGTCTTTTTATTGTAAATTCATTTGTATATTAATCCCTAGTAGGTTTTATGATTATCTAGCTGGAACAGGCTAGTTTTGATTTATGAAACTAACTTTCACTCGTTAAGGAGTCTAAGATGGTTTTTTTATTTATCTTAAATTGAGATTTACATTAAACAAAAAACGTAAGTCTTACTTTCCAACAGAAGTAGCGGTTAAATGTTTAATTTTTAAGTATGCATTTTCGCACTAAAGTTATTGAGATATTATATCTGTAATTTCTTTATTTTTGCTTAATGTGATTAAGATATCCCTATAGAGTATTGAGTTATTTCTATAGCTGTAATTTTCTCTATTTTGACTTAATTTTATTAAGATACCCCTATGAAGTTGTTGGGATATTCCTATATCGGTAACTTCTTCATTGGACTTACTCTCGTAATGGATATACCTATATCTGTTGTGAGCAGGTTAATAAGAGACTGATAATCCCGGTCTTGAATACATTACTTACTGACCCAGAAATTTTAGTTACCATCAGTATGTATTTTTTGTCATTCTAGGTTTTGGCTATATCTATTAGTTAGGCTTAGCTAGATAATCTTTATCTTCACCCCTAAGCTATTTTGCTGGGAACATAACTAAAGTTTTAAGTTTCCCAATTCTATTTTGGAATAGGGCATGGTAAATGTTTTTATTAATATAACCTGGAAGTGATATTACTATTTATGAATTTGATTCTAAATTCTAACTCACTTTAAATTCTGGCGTAGGGAATGCTATATATATATGTATATGACTTTATATTAACTTTACCCTAAATGCTGCTTTACTTTGAATTTTGGGCAAAAGGGTAAATGTCTTTAATTACATAACCTTGAAGTTATCATAAATTTCTCAAGGGATCTTAACCAAATTTTGGGGCATCGTAAGTGCTTCAATTGACCTTTCATTGACTTTACTATAAAGAATATTTTATTTTCAATTTTGGCATAATGAATGCTATAATTTGATTTAGTTTACATTAAATTTAAATTCTGTTTTATTTTGGTCACTACCTTTAAAGTAATTACACTTTAATTATGTTCAAAGCTTTATTTAGTATTTGACTCCTATTATTGGGTGTTTAGAAAGAATCCTCACTTCTTATTCTGTTTGATTTCCTACGATCTAATATATCTTTTAGTGGAGCTGTCTAGCTCATGTCATATCTTTTTCTATGTTATTTTTTATATCTTCTTTCTCTGATTTAGTTGCTTAGCCTTTTATTCAAATTATTTTTCTATGTTATGTTTATTTCTTCCTATATGAATTAAATGGGTGTTAGTTGGAAAATATTATTCTTTTAATTAATAAAATAGGAATTGATTAAAATAATTGTTTTATTCATACTGCTTTCTCTTTCAGGGCTAGGGAACTAAATATTCTATTTACTCTTTTCTTTATAATCTTTTTCAACCCCTTTGGTTGATGGCGCCCAAAAATCTTATCTGAATTAAATCTACGACCTTAGCTCTCAAGCGAATTAAAAAACTGAGTGGCCGTGGTGACCCAAGTAATTAATTAATAAACATATAACAAGAACAATCATAAATTGAATAAAGTAATCAAGAATCTTTTTTTATCTTTTTTTTTATTTTTTTAATTTTTTATTTTTTATTAATTATTACAAATGACGCTCTAACGTGGGGCCAGGAATAACATTTTGTGGGTAGCTCAGTCGTATGTAACAAGTAAAATTTTCAACAACATTTCAGATAAAAATCTTCATTTTTCCTTGCAGTGATATCTTTCTAAACACATAAATTTCTATATTTTTGGCTTGGCCAGAGATATTATTTTGACCATTTTTTAATTGTATTTGGAATTTTTAGGTACATTTTGGTATAGAGAAAAATGTCTAAAATGAACCCTACCTACCTGTGGAAAGATGAGTTGGTTTGGGAACTCTGCGTCAGAGGAATCCAGGCTGATCCAGGATCAAAAGTCAACATCCTCAAATCCTTATTGCGACAGCTACAGAAAGCTGAGAAAGATGATTCTATCGTGCCTCATCCGGCGATATCGATGGATTTTCAACAGGAAACACAAATATGCCAAAGAAAACTCGTGATATTACAAGGATTGGTAACCATTTTTAATTCCAATAAAGAACATGTTGATTATAAAAGAGCTATGTCACGTTTACTACATGTTAAACGTAGATTAGAGTATATCTCTTCTGGTAACCCAGAAGAAGATAATTTCAAATCCGAACTTATAACGGAAACAACCTCTCTTATTGCCAATTTAAAGGCAAAAGCTCAAAATAATGACGTCAATCTTTTGCATTTCAAGGACACAGATGAAAGTTCTTCAGAGACCTCGTATGAGAGCGATTCTGAAACTCCTGAAATTGTAAATTCTCGTAGAGTATCTTTTGCGACCGACGAACAAAAAGTAAATCCAGGAGAAAATCCTAAAATAATTATTCATTCTGACGTTCTTGTTCGTGGGCCAGCACAGGAGGCTTCGCAATTAAATTCCGTATCTCAACATATGAGTAACAATAATGATTTTGAAAGCTCTATTCAACCAACATGTTCTCATACATTACAGCCTAAAACTTTGTTTAGTAGGGACACACAAGAAAACGTCAACCTGTATAGACGACAATTTAGTTTAAACTCAATATCTCAAAATAAAGTTGATAATGGCGAAAATTTAATTGATAATGACTTTGAAAGCTGTGTCCAACCAAATTGTTCCCGCACACCAAATCTTGCAACCTTGTCTAGTAGAGACACCCAACAAAATACAAACTTAAACACACGACAATTCAATTTAAACTCAAGACCTCAAAGTTCGCGAATAATGCCAGACTTTTATAATGAACAGGGTAGATTAGATTCCTTGGATAGATTTTCACATATGGCCACCTTGGGAGACTCTCCACACGACATGGATAATAGCCTTATTAGGGAGGAAAGTGGGTTTATGTCAGGAAACCAAGTAAATCAGGCCGCAGGTCATATTTTTCAGAGACCACAAAGTTTAGAGCAGGGTCCTATTTTGCCACAGGCAAACTTGCATAGCAAATATCAATCTGAAGGAAATGTCACTATAAATCGCTCATTTTTGCAGGGTCCTAACTTGCCACAGGCAGATACCTATAACATAGATAGCTCAAGACCAGATATAAATAGGAATAGTTTATTTGCACAAGGTCCTCCACCTAATATCACCGCAAGCTTACCTAATCCGAGTCATAACTGTTTTCCAAACTCAGGAATTTTCGATAGCATAGCCTCCAATTTAAATTTAAACGAACCCCGGCCATTTAATCAACAATTAAATAACGATCCTTATCGTACTTCATTCTTAAATAGACAAGTGCCTTCAAATTCGTTAAGTAGTCAGGATAATTACAGACTACCTCCCTTAAATCGTATTGGTCTTAAATTCAATGGTAGAAACCAAAGTCTACACAGCTTTTTAGAGAGGGTAGAGGAATTTTGTCTAGCATATAGAATACCTAGAGAAGGGCTCTTAAATTTTTCACACGAACTTTTTGAAGGGGATGTTTTAATTTGGTACAGGTCAATAAGAAGTCTAGTTAACACTTGGGATGAGTTAGTTTATCAGTTGCGTTTAAACTTCTTGCCTATGGACTATGAATTAGCATTGTGGGATGAAATGAGATCTCGTACTCAAGGTATTACTGAAAGGGCGCTTATCTATATAGCGGTTATGGAAAATTTATTTAAAAGATTTTTAAACCCAGTTGACGAGAGCGTACAATTAAAAATAATAACTAGAAATCTGTTACCCTATTACCAGGGACAATTAGCTCTGAGGCAACCAGTATCTTTATTTGAGTTAAAAAATCTTTGTCGAATTTTAGAAGACACAAAAGTAAGAACTGATAAGTTTCAAGCTCCACCGTTTTGCAATTCTTCCACTCTGGAACCCGAGCTAGCTTATAGAAAGCCTTTCCAAAAATTTAATAATAATAATAGAAACGTTAGTGAAATTAATCAATCTCCTAGCAATGTCAATCTAGAACAAGAAAAACAAAATTCAAGTCAAAATGTCAATAGTACTGATAATTTAATAAATTTTCAAGACCTAAATTTAAGCGCTTTAGATCAAACAAATAAAACTACTGGTATAACTCAGCCTATTTTAAGAAAGAGAGTTAAATGTTTTAACTGCGATGAAGAGGGGCATATCTTCTCCGCCTGTAAAATGAAAAAGAAAATTTTCTGTTATAAGTGTGGACACAAAAATGTCACCAGACCTAATTGTAAAGCTTGTGGTCCAAAAAACGTAGAAACCTACTCTCATCAGTCGGCAGGGAGTGTTTAAAAGCAACTTTAAAGTCCGATATTTTTCATTTATCGAACAACTGGTCTAAGTGGCTAAATACAGTAAAACATTTCTTTAAGTATAATGAAATTTCACCTTTATTCTCAAAACAATCAAATAACGACCAAAGACCTTATCTAGACGTTTTTATTAAAGATAAACTTGTGACTGCTTTATTGGATACAGGGGCTATGCAAAGCGTAGTAGGGAAGAGAGGATATCAAATCATATCAAACTTAGGTTTCACAATTAAAGAATTCAGTAGAGAATCCATTACCACTGCTGATGGCAATCCACAATCAATTTTAGGATCTGTTACCCTTCCACTTTACTTAAGTAATAAAAAGGTAGACCTAGAAGTATTAGTAGTTCCAAGCATTCATCAATCTTTTATTTTGGGCATAGATTTCTGTCAAAAAATGAACTTAAGACTAGATTTTAAGGACAATTCCTATGATTTAAACAGCACTCTGGGTTTAAATGAAATTATTGTTAAAGAAAAATTCGAAAAGATATCTATCCAGTCTGAAAACGATCTAACAGTGGTACAAAAGGGTAGATTAGAGAATATGATTAGGAAGTTTGATGAGTTAGTATCGGATACATTAGGGGTGACCAACTTAATAGAACATAAAATAGAACTTACATGTAAGGAACCTTTTCGTAAGAGACAGTAGTAATAATTGGAGAGTTCACCATCATAGGACCCTCCAATGTTAATTTTCGGAGGGATTTTTGACCTACGCTGATTCTTCAAACAAAGCTATAGGAGTTCTGGCATCAAAACTCATAAGAAATAACATGGGACCTAAAACCTGCATTTTTATCGCCATTTTAGGGCGTGGTCACTTGGTCCGGCGCAAGCCCCAGACCCGCGGCGAAGGAAGCCTCCACAACAGGCGTTGAGCGCGCATGATGATCGAAGGCGATACCGCGAGACCCTATGCATAATTCGCGAGGCTAGCTCAGGCAGGTCAGCGATCCCGAGCGGTAGTCACCCGATGGTTACCCGATGATCGCCCGAGGGTATCCGATGTCGGTAATATAGGACCCGTCCTAACCTGAGTGGCGCCCCCTGGTATTATCAGCCCCCATTATTTCAAGATTCTAACCCAACTTTATGACCCATGGTCACGTGTTATTACATTTATAGTGGAGGAGAGATGACGTAGCACGTTCTCAATAGTACCCAAACCCAAGTACCTAACCTGAACATCTATCTAAATAATCAATATTGAACAACATAATGAATAAATAATAACAGAAAAAAAGTTTTTGTCCTCGGTGGGATTTGAACCATAATCCTCTGGGGCCGAACCTCAAAGCCTTGCAAAATACGCTACGAGAGCATATAAATTAAAACTGCTAAACAATGTTTGACAACGTGAAACCACGGGGCACATCTGATTAGATTGCTGGAACAAAAGGTCCTTAAGTGGAGTTATGGAGGTGTTTTCTAATGTACAAAATTAGGGTAAACCAGACTGGACCCTCCAATGTTAATTTTCGGAGGGATTTTTATGGCTCATATCTCCGGAACCAATGGGCCTAGGATATTACGCATGCGTAGTTGGGGTCTATGAAATGGGTTCTTGCGCATGACCCGAAAATGACACCTGTCACCTTTCAATTAGGAACCGTCACCTGTCAGATGTCACCTGTCAAACGTCAAAATCAACAGCTGATGTATGTCACGTGTTTAGGGTGACGTCATGAGTCGTTTAAAAAAAGAACCGGGTTGATCGGGTCAATAGGACCAAAGTTGATATAGCTAATGCCCTAACGGCAGGGGGGTGAAAGATTGCAAATACATGCCGCGTGTTTAGGGTGACATCATGAGTCGTTTAAAAAGAAGAACGGGGTTGATCGGGCCAATAGGGCCAAAGTTGATATAGCTAATGCCCTAACGGCAGGAGGGTGAAAGATTGCAAATACATATCGCGTGTTTAGGGTGACGTCATGAGTCGTTTACAAAATGTCGACCCGAGTAAAGTTGTTTTATACCAAATAAAAGACTAGTTATACTTTAATATATTTATTGATTTTAGCTGTTCTTGTTGCGTTTTTAATAAACATGCTTTGTTTTTAAATCATAGTTTCATTTATTACAAAAAGATTCAAGTATATTAATCTTTAAAGCAAACACAATTTATCTTATATAAATTCTCAATGTGTTTAGAGAATAAATCTATAAGACTTTCATCCCAACAAAACAAGTATTGCTCATTTTCTTCAAATGTTAAACATCGGCTGCCGAAGTATGTATGGAAACGCAAATTGTAGTTGTCAATTATAATAGTAGTTTCAGGCCAGTATTCATGAACACCGCTGTAAGTAGTTATAAACTCCTCAAAATCATAATTGGAAAAATATAGCTCTCCTTCAGCAATCTCAACAATAACTCGCTCGTCTGCAGTAGAAAATGTTACTGTAACGTCATCCCCAACTTCATATGTGATTTGAACACTCATCTTGAATATTAAGTCTTGACAGTAACTTAACCAAAGATTTTCGGTCTTCGTAAAGCTTTATACGTTTCTTCAGCGCACGAATATTACTTAAATGATCTTTGATCTTCTCTTCAACTATCTTCGTCATAGGTTCGAGAACAACTGACAGTTTCGAAACAGAGCCTAATTCTAAATAGATCCGTTGTGAACGGACTTTGTTCAACAGACCCTGTTTAACGGACCCTGTTCAACGGACCCTGTTCAACAGACCCTGTTCAACGGACCCTGTTCAACGGGCCCTGTTCAACGGACCCTGTTCAACGGACCCTGTTCAACAGAGCCTGTTCAACGGACCCTGTTCAACGGACCCTGTTTAACGGACCCTGTTCAACGGACCCTGTTTAACAGACCCTGTTTAACAGACCCTGTTGACCTCTCTGTTACAGAACACAACCCCGATAAAGAAACAAAAACGTTTGAGCTACGTGGGAAATAAATAAAAGCTGGTTTGTTGAAAAATTTAAATATTTATTAAGGTAAAAGACTATAAATATATCGATACAACACTTTGGCATTTCTAATACTACAAACATGAATATCTAAAATGTGATATTTACAACCATCAACTCTCGCTCCCTTCTCTAATTTTGGTACATCAATGCTGTCTTCTAGGTTTATAATATATGGCATCCTGCAGTTTAATTCCGAAAATGTTTTAACTAAAAATTCCTCTTTAACACGTCCTTTAACGTAAATAATGTCTGCGTCTATCAGATTGTTGGATATGATATTATGTAGTTCCTTGTAATCGGTATCACCATAATTATAAAGGATACCATGATGATTTCCAAATAGATATTTGACTTGTTTCTTGCAAGCCTTACTTAAGGTGTCGAATGGTTTAACTGGTTTAAAAAAGTAACTTTTCATACTATTCCCATCGTAAATAGCCAATTCTTTGGCGCAAAATTCAGGTATGTTAAATCCTTGAATATCGACTACAACGAACTTCATTGTCTGAAGACTCAAATCAAACTGATTACATAAGGTCTCTTACTTGTCCAGTTAAAGCTTGATACTCGAGAATACGATCGTGAACAATGATACAGAAGGCACGCGCATTATTCGAAAAGTTTTCAGAACTTTGAAATTCTAACTTGACATCAACTGTTGCACTCTTGATGCTCTCGTTTTGTTTAGAACAATCAATTACAAAAAGAGTCCTTTTGGCAAACGCCGCAAAATCCATTAGTGGTTCACTAGTCGGCTTGCCTAGATATGATTTTTGAAATTCCGTGTACATCCTGTAAGCTTCCGTAAACTGTCTATTGTTAAAGTTTAAGTTTAACGATTCATATGGATACACTTCGGAATTTAGAAACAATTTAACATCTGTGATATTCAAATTATCTAAATATGTACAGTCGGACTGAAAATTATCCTTACGATTGTCCATAAAAAATACAATGACATATCGAGCACGTTCAGACATTGTTTTAACGGTCCAAATATCTTTCTTAGTTGTTTTTAATGCGGGTAATTCGTGTATTTCCCAATTTCGAAAAGGGATAAAAATCGGTTTATTTTCAGCAATGTCATCTAAAAGTCTCAATTTTATTGCGTCGCTCGGATATATGTGTCTAACTTTCAACGCGATAGACTTTAAAGTTATGGCAGCCTTTTTATCGCCATTAGCAGTAACATTTTTATAGCAGTTATCATCATGTCGAGCACGTACAAGCTTAATTTTTTGTTTTCCCATAATTACATTCTTATAATCAGCAAAAACACCTAGCAAGAAAGAGAGAGGAATACGTATATTAAACTCGTTTGTAGTGCCCTCTAACGTTTTTAGTACACCACTGGGCCAATTCCATCCTGCAATCTCTAAAGCACGACTTTCTTGGTCATTTAAACATAGCAAACTCTTAACCATACTAACGATACCAGGATCTCTAATTTTTTCAATCTCCTTGCCATTGACTTCATAAGATATGGA